>JACXGM010035121.1:0-11773 GCA_016801145.1 Umbra pygmaea | reverse complement strand
ACACACACACACACACACACACACACACACACACACACACACACACACACACACACACACACACACACACACACACACACACACACACACACACACACACACACACACACACACACACACACACACACACACACACACACACACACACAAAAACTGGCTGCCCTTTCAGTGTAGCTAGGTTTGTACTTACGTCCACATAATTTGCGTTAATGTAATCCGAGCTTTGCTCCCCTTCCATAGCCTGCAGCCGGACGCGGGAGTGATCATCTGCAAGAAGACAGCGGGGACAAAAACAAGGCTCAGATTAGAAATATTAATGAGACAGATGTAAACACTGATCGTCTTTCCCTGCGGATACGACTGGCCACTGAGTTTAAGGTCACCAAACACAGATCACAGCCAGGTGGCTGCACAGCGCTCGGAATGAAGCATTCCTCGTTGTTAATATGATCTAGTCCACATTAGGTAAACAGGTGTAACTGAAGCCAGTTTCCTCTTTTCAGTTCCAGTTCGATCTTAGTTGCTGTTGGAATTCAAAGTGAGCAATCTGGGCCCTGTGAGATTCCAACTAATCAGTTCTGAATATGAGCTTTGGCAATCAGATGCTGCAACGCGTGCCGTTACTTAATCAAACTCAGCACAGGACAGATCTCTGTTATGAAAAGTCTGTCCATTAGTCAAAATAATTCAGTATGACTAATAGGAGAGTCATCCACTCTCCATTTCACATAGGAGATGCTAACTGACTCTGAGTGATTTATTTGCTGTAATTATTACAGCCGGCAGGGAACTGTCAGTCCACCCAACGTGCCTCGCAGCTTATTGGTCGTGATGCCGGTTGCGGCATTACGATTGGTCGGCAGTTGATTTCCAGGGACAGGAAGTGTCCAGAATGGTATTGCTGTGAAAATGACATGGGTGTTCTTGTCAAGGGACACTGGTGTATCTGTATGTGTGGGTGGGGGCTGTGTGCCACCCTGGGCCATGTCTGAGGCTTAGAATGAAAACTGTTTCCAAGTCAGAGCTCATTTTCATAATTGCAAAGGCAATTAGTACTGCCTGTGTGTATATGTATGAGGCAGAATAGATGTCACTGTAGTGGAGATCATAGCTTCAAGACAGAGAATGATAGTGAAGCTCATACTTTGCTAAAAGTTGCATTAAAATATATGAAAAAATTATCAAATACAGTAACAGATTTCACACTTAAACATACAAAAAAATGTCACCCACATGCAATGATATTTCCATATCTGTTCTTCATCCGGTTCTCGTCTTTCTTAGCAGAGTCCCATGGTGCAGACTGTCCTTCAAAGAAGCTCTGATGAGGGAAAGAAAGAATGAGAGAAGCAGAATTGAGAGAGAGAAACAGAACAATGAAGTTTTAAACTGGATGAAATGTCCAAAAGGTTAAAGGTCATCACTTTAAATGACAGCCAGGCTAAGCTGTGGGGCCTATCTGGTCAAAAGAGGGGACACATTATTAAAGATACAGATATATATCCACATCATTATTAGAAATGAAAGGAGGCAAGAAAATTGCATTCTGGGAGCAGTGTCAAAAAGGTGAACACCAGTCATTTCAGTAGAACACCAGTCATTTCAGTAGAACACCAGTCATTTCAGTTGAACCCCAGTCTTTCCGTAGAACACCAGTCATTTCAGGAGAACACCAGTCTTTGCATAGAACACCAGTCATTTCAGTTGAACACCAGTCATTTCAGTAGAACACCAGTCATTTCAGGAGAACACCAGTCTTTGCATAGAACACCAGTCATTTCAGTTGAACACCAGTCATTTCAGTAGAACACCAGTCATTTCAGTAAAACACCAGTCATTTCAGTAAAACACCAGTCTTTCCGTAGAACACCAGTCATTTCAGTAGAACACCAGTCATTTCAGTAGAACACCAGTCATTTCAGTAGAACACCAGTCATTTCAGTAGAACACCAGTCATTTCAGTAGAACACCAGTCATTTCAGTTGAACACCAGTCATTTCAGTTGAACACCAGTCATTTCAGTTGAACACCAGTCATTTCAGTTGAACACCAGTCATTTTAGTTGAACACCAGTCATTTCAGTTGAACACCAGTCATTTCAGTTGAACACCAGTCTTTCAGTAGAACACCAGTCATTTCAGTTGAACACCAGTCTGTCCATAGAACACCAGTCATTTCAGTAGAACACCAGTCATTTCAGTAGAACACCAGTCATTTCAGTAGAACACCAGTCATTTCAGTAGAACACCAGTCCTGCACAAACTGTACCCACATCCTCCTCTGAAGGACTATTCCCCGAAAAAATGATGAAATAGAGGAATACGTACACATCCAACCCCCGGTCTGCTCTGCCTGAATGGAGCACCTCATGAATTATTAACTGGGTGAGTTGCTTCCATTCTGAGGTTGTGCCTGAACAGGCAATTAGGACTAATTATGAAAATACATGTCAGTACTGGAGAGCTGCAGGTGGATATTGGCCCTCTACACCGAATGAGGGTAGCTGCTTTACTTCTGCAAGATAATGTGTATCCAGCTGTCTGCCCCCCCACCCCCATACACACACGACACGCAAATAGAAAATGTATAAATAGTTTGTAATGATGCATTGTTATTTTGCCATATCCAGCCAACGTTCTTTCCAATGTCCCGTTAGACAATTGATCTGATTAGCTCTGATTGCCTGCATGGAGTTTCTTTTTGCCTGGGAAGCCACTTTCTTCTTCGCAATCTCGCTCTCCCTCCGCTCTCTCTCAGTTTTTGCACTTCTTGCCCTCAATGATTTAATGACACAGAATTTGTTTCGAGGACAAGAAGCCTTGATCAGTCCTCTGAGTGGATAATGGCAGGCAGCCCATTCCCTGGTCCGTATACTGAGGAGATACAGATGGAAAATGGCTCTGCCACTCCAAATCAAAGGAAGATGAGGAAATTCTGGTATTTTCTGAAAGGTGGAAGGTGGTGACTGGGATGAGTAACGTGATCAAATATGCATATTCCTTTTGAACATGGGCTCATGTGGCCTTTTGGTTAAATTAGAAATCAGATGTTTTCGGTGTCGCGGAAATCTGTCCTTTGAGTTGCACTGTGACGTCACCATGAGACTAAAAACTGGCCATTAAAAGTCTAGCCTTATCTCATGACCTTTTCCAAGCCGAAGCTGGGTGTGGAGAACATTTGTTAGCAGTTGCGGGCCTTGTAAACCGCTACTACAAGGGACACTTTGAAGGGCAGGCCGTATTTGAATGCAGATTACTTTTTCTCTCTGATTGTCTAATGACTGTCTGCAGTAAAGAAACATTAAACACAGTTTAACACATATTGACAACGCTGAAGCGCTTTGTCTTTCTCTTGTTTTTTCCCGCTCGGTTTAGACTTTCAAAGCAGCACTGGTTTGCTATTCATCGCTGCTCTGTGTCTTTCAAGACAGCTGTCTTTTTAATGTGCAGGAGGTGACACGGAGCTACCATGGTGAGCGAGAGGACCTGGGGAGGAGAGGAGTGACAGGAAGACTGACGAGCAGCTCCCATTATGCTCCGTTTCCCCTCACACTCTCAACTGGGCTCTAATGAGATGTATGGGCCACAACCGGTGAAGCAAAGAGGAGAGGAACGTTGCGGCAAAC
Organism: Umbra pygmaea; assembly: GCA_016801145.1. Taxonomy (NCBI): domain Eukaryota; kingdom Metazoa; phylum Chordata; class Actinopteri; order Esociformes; family Umbridae; genus Umbra; species Umbra pygmaea. The sequence goes on along the minus strand of JACXGM010035121.1, from coordinate 8,148 downwards.
TACTTTAGACATGCGTCAAATTTCTGGGTTGTGAAATGCAACAACATGAGCAGGTCTTCAACACCTATTCATATATTTATGTAGTTTCTTTTTCAGGAACGATGTTTGCTCACAAGCTGGGAAAATGTTTTATTTGAGATTTTAGGTTTGAAAGACTTGTGTATCAAGGGAGCTAAAAAAAACTTGACTGTATAATATGCTTTTTTAAGTTTAATAATGAACCAAACGTTGGCTGCTAATGAATATATTTTATAGTTAAATATTAAACGTACAATATTGAATCATTAACATCCACATCAACCTTTCAGGAAGCTTTGAGGGAATAACAAATCAAATGGCCCCAGGCTCCAACTATCCCCATTGGCACCATCATACTAATCCACTATTGGTTAGAATTTTCCACCACCCACCAGTATGCCACAACACAATTGGTCGATAGTGGAAAACCAGTAATGATTTTAAAGCCACGCATTCCTCCATCCCCTAAAGCCTTTTCATAGTGAACCCAGGAGTTTTTAGTGGAGGCAGGCCTTCTAAGAGGAAGTCTGTGGGTCTCTTCTCACAGTGTTGCTGAATAAAGCTTCTGGAGGGTTGCTGGTGTTCTACCTCCCAGTCTAGTGTGATTCCAACTCGAGATTTCACCTCCAGTGGTACCAGCTTTGGTGAAACACTCAGAAGATGCGTTAGGGGGCTTGGAGCTTCAGCGAAACCCTTCGCACTAGTCTTTCTCCTCACACAACGCTTCCTTGAAAGTTACCTAGCAGGCTGCACAATATGCCAAAAATACAACAGCACACTTCTGCAACAGAAACAATGGAGGATGCTGCCCGTATGAAGCTGATCTGAGAACGTGGAAAATTGCACACCGAACACATTTTGCATTTATTGCATGTATTTGTTAGGGATGCAAATGTGACAGGAAGAGTACAGACAAGGAGAAGTCACAGTAACAGCAGCAGGAAAGAGACATTATGCATGTTGATAATAAGGACATTTGTTTAAAGTACAACAAGATAGTTTTTTTTATAATTCTGGTCTAACACACTATAGAGAAGGCAGGCTGAGGCTGTTACAGTTTAGCACGCAGATGATCATGACTACAGATTTCAAAAGGTGTCTGATGGGATAATCATCAACACGAATCAAACATGTTTCCTCCCCTTTGAAGCAGACTGCAAACTGAAACAGGCCACAACTCAAAGAGACCAATGAGCCGTGAGTCTGCGAAGAACAAAGTGTGCTTGATCCATAAACACTTCCATTACAAACACTTTCATGGGCATGACACCTGGTCATTACTGGCTAATAATTCTATGGTTTTGACCATTCAGCAGGGAGACGGTCATCATTGTCGGAACACTATGGGTTGTAAGTTAGGTGCATTTAGGGGGTTTCTAGGTGTAGAAAAACTAGAATGACGCAACAATCTAGAAACATACAATCAAACCAAAAAGGGCACTTGCTTACCTCATTTATCTTTTCCATAGATAAAGATATGGAATAACAAGAAGCATGGAATCAGGGGAGAGATTAGAATTCATCAGTTTAGAACGGGCTCTTCACTTCTAGACAGACCATTTACACCTGAGTCGGCGGCAACGCCAAACTAAAACAAAACAATGAAAGAGACCACACTGATTCGCTGTCTCAATGTTAGTGGTGTTCCAAATGAAACTAAATGAAAACAAGAGAGATGCACTCAGATGGAGGGGGTGACAGAGGAAGGAAGGGCATAAACTATTCTTCACTTCTGTTTTATTTGAAATGTCAATAGATTAATACTGTACTTGCAGTCTACTAAAGCCCTGAAATTCTTCCAATCCATATACATAATGAATTGAGCCCTCAGGGTAGCCGCCCCAAACCGCAGGGACAGTCTTGGGTATGGCACTTTGAATTATTGATTTGATTCCTGTGTTGTTCAATGTGTAAGTGCGTACAGCATACTGCAATATAAGATAGGACTGGGGGCTTGAGCATAGTTCCATACATATATACAGCCTCCATAGAAAAGGTATACGCTCCCTTGTGATGAGTTGAAAAGTGAGTGACGTATTTTGTGCACAGTACACAGTTGCAGGTTAATACACATTAAACACACACAACCATGCACCATGTGCAGAGCGTGGTGAGGGAATAAGTAACTCTGTGACAGAGGTAAGCTTTGACAGAGCTTCTAGGGAGACGTTAGGCGTGTGTGCGCGTGCTGTAATGCTTCACGATTTAGAAAGCCCATTTTCACACCAGGGCAAGTGTTTAGGGTTGCTGGTAGCTAAATAGATGGCATCAATGAGGTAGAGAGATCTAAGCAGTGTGGCGTGCAGTCACCAAACTGCAGGAGCCCTAACACTAAGCAAGAACAACTCAGTGGCGACACAAACATTAGAACAAGTGTGTGGACACAAGTGGTGCACTTTGGTATAATTAGAAGTTACATTTATAAGGACAAGGGCAGCAACATGCAGACAAACAACACATCTAAACAAAAGAAAGAACTAATTAAACCAAGGAAGGAAGTCAAGCAATGACATTCGAAACACACAAAAGAAAGGAATCGAATGAAACACAGACACCAGTGCGCCAGGTTTGCCTAGAGAGGAAGTCTACAGACAGACTGGTGAAGTAATCAAGTGGACATGGCGGTTTGTGAGAACGTTGGTCGGAAAAAACTGCCGTGTTACGAGGACACTGGTCTGTGGGAATATTTGGTTCATGAGGACTCTGACTTGTGAGGACATTTTCTTTGTGAGGACACATTGGTGTGTGAGGACATTGGTTTGTAATGAGTTGTTCGTATGTAGGGACACTGTGCCAGTACAGGAGGGGAGGACACTAGACAAAAAAGAAGGCAGGCAGCTGAAGTCTCACACCTCATATTCCTCTTTGAAGCCGTATCCCTCTGCACACTTCATCTGGGTGATGTGTTGGAGCAGGTCGGCCACGCGGATGGCCGGATGGAGTTGACCGGTCTGGTACGGGGGCACGTCCGCTACCTCCCTCTTCTTCTTATAAGAGAGGCTGTGTGACTGGACCAAGCTACTAGTGTCACTGGTCATGGTGTGGTTCTCATCTAAAAACACAGACGGAAGGACGAGGACATACAAAAACACACACATAAACACACTCGTCAGGACTACAGTGCTGCGCAATGCCTTATAAACATTGGATTAGAAAAACATGGCATTATTACGAATGAAAACAAGGTCAAAATATAAAGTTATTCCATGAGATTACATGAAATGAAAGTTATTTATAAACTACTTTGTAATTAATTAGTTATTACAGTGCTTTAAAACATGACGGATACAAGATAATGAAGCTTGTATTAAAACTTGTTAAAAGAAAATGGCATGGTGGTGCACAATATATATTTATAATTACATTATACAATGAGGGAAAAGAGATTGGTTTATTTCTATCAATGCTACAAAAGCCCTCAGTTCTGATAATGCTAGCTTGTGGCTAAGTTCTTAATAGACACTCTACTATTCAGAGAATCTGACCAATGGCATAACGACGTTGCACAGATGGTGAAATGGCAGCAGTGGATGGATGATGTGGGTGCGTGATGAGGTGGCTACCCTGGTCGGTAACTACATCCAATGGGACACCGGAACACAAAATGTCAAAGGCGGAAGACCTCCAAGACACAAAGTGGGGATGGAGCTTGTTGTGGGGTTGTAGGGAAGGTGCGTCACAAAATCCACAAACGCATGAGGCAGTAGTGTCCAGGGGTGAACTGGGGGCCATGCTAGCTAATGGCTTCACAGGGGGAGGGGGTTGCGTGAGATGCATGTTCATGCATGGTAACAAGATGGGAGGGCAGCCCCCACACAAGCCCCTTTTCAATAGCATGATGCACGTATACACCTCCTCACCCCAGAGAAAACAGGGCAGACTGGTAACTTACCATTAATGGGCACTTTATTAGAGGATATAACAGGTTAAATGTGAAGAACAAAAGAAGAAGAGAAGGAAACATGGTATAAGAAACAATATAGTTCAGGCATCAGCACCTGTACAGTTTTAATTTTCTCTAGCTGTTTCTAGGCAGCAACATTATTAGTATTTCTGGGGGTTTCGACCTGAGAATCTGTTCAGTTTGTTTGGACAACTCACAGAAATCTAAATCTGGGATACTAGTTTGGGTTAATTTGGGTTGGAATCATCTAGAATTTGCCATTTCTATGTAATAACGCTGAAAAGACATAAGAAACCAAAACATTTAGATTGTTGAAAAAATAAAAATATATATATTCATTTGCCAAATCAGATTAAATAGTAAAAACATCTGATGTTAGACAACTTCTCTAAAAAACAAGTGACAGCAGTAGCTAGCTCTGCTCCGTGGGGCTGGTAACCATGAATACTTGGCCCTCCCTCAAGGAAACATCTACAAAGTCACTGATGTAATGTGAGCATTAGACACTATTACTCTTTACCTTCATCTACTACCCTAACGTGTAATTTATGTACAATTGTATTTATTTTATTGTATGTTGATGTTAGTCTTTGTCAAATCAATACAACGGGGTGTCAGCTATACCTGGCTGCAAGAAAAAAACACCCTACCAACAAAATAAAAAAAGTTGAAAATGTTTTATTTTGGATTTGATACGGGTGATCTAGGCAATAGTGACGTTGACAAATTGAGGTGTAAAAAAATGGCATAGTTCGTAAATTTGCCTGGGGGGGTCTAGAATTTTTTGATACTTCTATACATTTTCATCGCTATGGTGATTGGACCTAAGATGAGCTACTGTGGTGCGATGCTTCGCCTGTTAGCATGTTTTATTTTGCTGTGCCGCTCCCCTCATCCAGTCCACATTGTCTGTCCATGCATAGGAGAGGTCATAGACATACGTGACGTCACACGCACGACACGGAATGCGGATGGGATGGAGTGAATTAGCCAACCTCAGCTTGATTAGGAAAAAAAAAACAGAACAAAACCTTTTCATCTGACGTAAAGAAGAAAAGCAGGCAGGTATGGATGTGTGAAAGCCATTATCAGGAATCAAACCAATCAGAATGATCTTTCTACCTCTCTCTTTTTCTCTCTCTCTGGCCCTCCTTCCCTCAAATGCAGAGCAACTGGTCTACATTCCTATTTAAATCTACTGGTTGGTCTGTAAACAAAAGGAATGTGTAGTGGGAACAGAAATGAAGACTTTTTTCTCACCCAAGATAGCGGTTGGAACAAATGGATCTGCCCACACCCCAAAACCAGTGCAGGGTAGGGGGAATACCGAAGAAGAGAGAACAGCAGTAAATATGGTGTCAGGCTTTGCACAGAAGTATTTACAGCAAAGCAATAGGTACAGTAGTTACTGAACACAGAGAGAGGCAAAGTGGCCCAAACTGGAGGAATAGCAGAATCATATTTAATAATGCCACACTACAACTATGTTTAATAGAGTTCATGTCCAACAACATCTGTCAAATTTAATTTAGAATACAAAGGTTTGAAGCAAAATATGGTTCTCCCAAATTGGGTGGAAATTTAATGCTGAAGTGCAAAAGCTATAGAGCAATTAAAACTGCAGGCAAAGCCAGATCAGGCATCAGTACATTATGTTTGGCAGGACACCTATAGAACAAGCAGTGCATTTACAAACATAACACGGAACCTGGATTGGGATTGAACATTTGTTTAATTAAAGAAAGGTCACTTGGAGGTCAAGGGGTATTTGATGACACCAGGGGTCATATAAGTCAGTAGAAGCAGCAGGTCAAAGGTGAGGTGTGTTACCTGGGTAGTAGGCAGTGGGTACAGAGGTGCTGAGCGTGTTAGTCTTCAAGGTGAACGATGAGGGTGAGGAGACAGCTTTTAGCAGGAGACAGAGCAGGCAGAAACACAGTGGTCAGTATAAAGAGACAGCAGGCAGAAACACAGTGGTCAGTATAAAGAGACAGTAGGCACAAACACAATGGTCAGTAAAAGGAGAAAGCAGGCACAAGCACTGCGGTCAGTAAAAGGAAAACATCAAACAAAAGTAATTGAAATAGCTCAACACAACGAATGCATCAAGTGGTTTCCCCAAATCCAACTGAAACTGCAACATATTATGACTTCACCAGTCTCAAAATTATTCAACCGCCTGAATAGAATTCCTCACAACAGCACAAAAATGCAAAACAGGTGTTGTCTCAAGCACAACTGATGCAACTAATCAAGGGCTTCCTTCATTAGTTGACCAAGGTGTGCTTGAGCTGGAACACATGGCTAGTTTTTTTTTTAAGGTTTCACGTTGGACTGTGTGTTGGAAACATGGCTAAGTCAGAAGAATGTTCCAAAAAGTTAAGAGATCATCGCCCTTCACAAACAAGGAACAGGATACAAAAAGATAGCGAAACCAGAGAATGTTCCCAGAGACACTGTTGGAGGCATAGTTTGGCATGTTCAAAGTTTAGAGATTGGTGGCTACACTACCTGGACGCGACAGATAAAGGAAGTTATCAACTGCTGCAACTAGATTTCTGAGATGGCAGGCTGGGAAAAACCCTTGAGTGACTGTAAAAGACCTGCAGCAAGACTTGGTGGCAACAGGCACTGAGGTTTTAGTGAGAAACTTAAGGCACATAATACACACTGAAGTTTTCCATGCCAGAACTCCAAGACGTACACCACTACTGACCCAAAAAGCACAATAAAAGTCAGCTCCAATATGCTCAAAATCATATAAAGAAGCCACAGACATTTTGGGATTCAGTTCCGGAGCGATGACCGAAAACTGGAACATTTCATCACGATGGATCAGTGGTATGTCTGGAAAAAAGAAGAATGAAGCATAAGCTGATAAGGACACTCCCCACAGTCAAGCATAGTGGTGACTCGGTGATGCTCTGGGGCTGCTTTGCATTCTCTGGCACAGGAAACCTGCAACATGTGAAAGGCAAGATAGTAGACTACATTACTTGAACCCCATAGAAAATCTCTGGTAGGATTTGATGAAGGCCGTTCCAAGGAACCCAAGAATATTACTGAACTGGAGGCCATTGCTCATGAGGAATGGGCCAAGATTCCTCAGGAACGCTGCCAGAGGCTGGTGTCTGGCTATGCATCTTGTTTGCAGCATTTTCTCACAGCAAAAGGGTGTTCTACTAAGTAATAAAGATGTTTGCCATGAAGGAATTTTATAATTTTTGAGACTGGAGAAGTAATTATCAGTTACTTTGCAGTTGAATTTAGGGAACCCACTTAAGGATTCATTGTGTTGATCTATTTCAAAAGCTTTTGTTTGATTCATTCAATGCAAACAGCTGAAAGTTTATAAATGTTGACAATGATTATGATTACAACTGTAACAGTGGTCTTTAGCCCTAGAATGTGCCATTGAAATAAGTGTAATAACGTCAAGAAACATATTTTACCATTTACCTCTCTATTAAATAATTTTATTGTTAAAATAAACAACACTGTGTTAATACTGTGCACCATATTTGATACGAGGCCGGGGCAGCTCTTCCCATGTTTGATGTGTTTGCAGGTCACAAAGTGACAGCGGCTGTGAAGAGTTGCACACAGTGACCTGGCTGTCAGTCAAGGATATTGTGATAGACAGCATGCTTGGGTCACAGATGAATGGCTCTCGTCCAATGAGAGCATGTTTATTTATTTATCCCCAACGTTTCCCGGCCACTCCACTCTGCCCGGCGACACATCACCAGGCCCTGTCAGGCAGAAATGGCATTCCCTTCCTGCAATATTAAACAAGCGCCAAACGATCGTAGACATTAGCACTAGCATTGTCGCTCGTCATGACTTTCATCTGACAGACAGAGTAGAGGAATGTGTGGCGGTGAAGAGGGACAACTTGACCTGAGAACCTGGTATTAAAGACTTAAAAATGTGACATATTTCAAGACGGTCTAAGGAATACAGAAAAGATCTTCCAACGCTGGACGTAGTGATAATAAAAGTATGTCCTAATGTTCTCCAGATCTAAGGGATGTTCTCCAGGACTGATGGACGGACGTTCTCCAGGACTGATGGACGGACGTTCTCCAGGACTGATGGACGGACATTCTCCAGGACTGACGGACATTCTCCAGGACTGACTGACTGACGGACGTTCTCCAGGACTGACTGACTGACGGACGTTCTCCAGGACTGACTGACTGACGGACGTTCTCCAGGACTGACTG
>JACXGM010035120.1:0-11994 GCA_016801145.1 Umbra pygmaea | reverse complement strand
AGTCACCATACCATGTGTGTGTATAGATGTGTCTTTAACAGTCACCATACCATGTGTGTCTATAGATGTGTCTTTTGCTTGGATGAATCTGACAGTATCGGCCTGCTCCTTCTACTCTCCAGTCTCATTTATCTGTGGACAGAAAGACAGAGGTCAGGGCTGAAGGAACACTACTTACAGTACACAACCCAAATAACTGTCACATACAGAACAGAAAAACAGAAAGAATCACAAGGCGCACATAAAAAAATACATTGAAAAGGTAAGACTTTACAAGACTTTGAGTGTTGTGATGAGTTATTTACAATGTGCTGTGGCTCCTACAGTGCCATGCGTGTGGGGCTTAAATCTCAGCTGGAGGGTGATAATAAAAATGCTGTCACCTTTATAAAACTTCCAATCCATTGTTAATGTGTGAGAACAGAACGTAGTAAATTGTAATAAAGGACCAATTAATCAGACGGATTATAGTGGCAGGCATTTTTACCTTCAAAACACAAACACACACACACACACACACAGCTTCTCTTCACAGCAGTCCTATCTGATGCTAGCCTTGATTAGCATCTCATGCATAATACATAGGGAAACTAGCATGCCTTACTACTGTAATTACAGGTTGCTATAGCTCTAACTGTCAAAGTGTATCTCCAACCAGAGAAGCCTAAATGCTTTTAACTTTCTCTCTGCAATTTTGCTCTCTTTCCACAAGTGTCTGAGTGATTCCCTGCTGAAAATAACGATATGGCAATGCAAGGCAGAGCCAATTACTGCTACTAGCTTTTCCTGCCTCTTCAACTCAAAGCCAAAACAGTCAGCACAGAAACAGAGAATCTATTCTGATTGAATGACAATACTTTGGAGTGATTTTCAAAGTGGCTGGCAGTGGCAGTGCCAACTGTAACATCAATTATCCATGGTAGTCTGTCATTCGCAGGGGTGTCATATGGGCTAAAAGGGGACAAATTATTTATTTCATTTGTTGAGTGGAGGAAAACAAACCAAACAAAAAAACACACATGATATTAAACTTCTTATATTGTGTCAGGTGGCTGGATTATGTTGTCAAAGGGGAAATGCTAAGAGGGATGTAATCAAAATTATGTTTTTTCAAAATAGATACATATTTGTTTTGGTCAGAAAATGTCTGATATTGTTTATCCCAGCTCAGGAGAAAATACATGCTACATGTTGTGTTAAAAAAAAATTTATTCACAATATTTGCAAGAAATACATCCAAGATTGCTGAATGTAGTAAATAACCAAAGTTCATCATTTTTTTAGCTTGCCAATAATCACCAAATTAAAAGCCAGAAAGTCTGACTAAAAACTATGGACAGAGGACTGTGTTTGTGTACATTGACACATTTGCAGTGTCCATCTGACCTCGTTAAAAGCAGCGACCTCTCATCTGTGGAGTAATTGTCCTCCATTAAATGTAGTATTCCAGGCTGTGGGCATGCAATGCATAACCAGAACATCCCGTTAGGACTCTACAACCGGCTTCAGAACCATCATCCTGAACCATCATCCTGAACCATCATCCTGAACCGTCATCCTGCTGAGCACCCCCCCCCCCCCGTGTAATTCAGCTTCATCTACATCTCCGAGGACCACGTCTGTTTTACTAGGCATCTGGCAAGACCTGAATCCCCCCTCCAGCACCTATTCTGGAGAGTCCCACAGAAACAATGGCCGACACAGGCTACTCAAACTGTCTTTGGTCAACCTTGTAGCACCAGTGCTTTTCCAGTGTTTAGCTGCTATTATTAGTGGAGTTGCTGCCAGACAGATAGAGATAAACAGTGGAGCGGGTCTGAATTATTTTCAGGTTTCCATGGTAACTTTACACAGGGGGGAAAGTGGAGCACCAGGAAAAAAAGAGGGAGGGGGAAGGAGATGAAAAGAGGGGGAGAGAGAGAAACTGTGAGGTGACAAATGTATTGGGTTTCCTGTGAGCTGAGATTGACATCTTTCGCACTCACTTGCCTGGACACACACAGCCAAACAACAACAACAGGGAAGTTTAAACCTTTACCTCACGGGAGACTGAAGAAGACTTGACCACACAGATACAGAGGGAGAGAAACAGAGAGAGACAAAGAGAATAATGACCTCCGTCACCACAAAATATGCTTCAACTCCAACAGTCACAGACGTCCGTTGAGTAGGCCTCGTCTCAGTCCTGTTCCATACTCTAATGAGGGACATTTAAGCCTGGCTACAGGACGACAAATGTTCTCATCGAGCCTCCATGTAATTGAACAGCGTTTCTGTTGTCAGCATGTGCGTGAGAATCTGCTTGTATCTATGTCATTCTGACAGCACAAGCTAAACTGACACTTTTTCCTAGGTTATTTAGGCACTGCATGCAGGACGGCATGCAGAGTTAACAGCTATACTTCAACTACACAGAAAGGCGCAAAGCTCTTTCAAAAACGTGTCTTTTCTTTTTCCAGAATTTAATAATATTTTTCAGCACAACTTGTAGAAGAGGAAGTATAACCAATTAAGGATTTGCATTCCATGTACAATGTGGGATGGGACAGCTTCTTCTGAGCAGTCACCTTCCTACTTCCTAAACTTTGGAACCCCCTGCCTCTAAACCCCGCCCCCAATGCTGACTTCATGGCCAGGTGTTAGCAAACAGCAGGGGTAAGCATGACTTGATGATAGACAACTTCCTTCTGGTACTGGAAATAAATGGAAGATTGACCAGGAAATGAGTGAGAAAACGTTGTTTCAATTCAGTATGTTTATACTAAATAATGCTGGTTCTTTGCATACTGCAAAAATACGCTGGAAAAGTCGACCATCTGGCTACTTTTACCACACAGTTTTCAGTGCTTTATGGCTTGGGACATACTAGTAACCATAATCTGAGACAGAGCCGAAGTGACATTTTTTGTTTTATTTTCCATTATTTAATCAAGCAAGTTGATTAAAGAACCAATTCTTATTTACAGCAATGCCCTTAGAGCAATTAAGTGTTAACTGTCTCACAGACAGAATAACAGAGTTTTCACCTTGGCAGTCAGGGATTTGAACCATGGACCTTATGGACATCACTGGGCAAGCCCTACCCATGGGCATGCCCTACCACTGGGCCGCCCTACCACTGGGCCCGCCCTACCACTGGGCCGCCCTACCACTGGGCCCACCCTACCACTGGGCCGCCCTACCACTGGGCCCGCCCTACCACTGGGCCCGCCCTACCACTGGGCCAACTTATGTCCAAATTGTGGTTAGACTGTGGCTAGTGGAAACATTTACAATCTCTCTGTGGTCTCTCTAACACTATGCAAATTTAAACTGAAGGATTTTATTGGCTTGCCAAACATTGATTTACCAGGTGGTTTTCTGGGAGCAAGATCTACTGTTGCTAGGGCAATAATAATGGGACTGGTAAAGGCACGGCAGCGAGTGGAATTATGCATTTAAAAAAAATGAAATAACCTCACAGAATTTCAAGTTTGGGTCCAATTGTTAGTAATGATGCACACCTTTATGCCAATAAAATATATATACAGTACTAATTTTCTCCTCTACTCTCCTACTCTCCTTCTCCCTCTCCCCGTCCCTCTCTAAACCTGTAGTACGTCCACCCTGGCCTATATTAGTGTGCTGAAAGGGGAAAATAAGGTGCTATTCCAGCCACATACTAAAGAGAAATAGAACGGTTTTCAATTAGCCTGTTGTTTTTCCTGGATGTCGTGGGTAAAGAAAGTAGTGCTGACAAGGCCTTATCGTCCTATACCAGATCCAGATTTATTGATCTACAGTTTGTGAATCCATCAGGGACAAGCAGGAGTATATTAACTGCTGAGGAATGAGATTCAGTCTGCTTCGATGTCTGACTGAATCACACAACTCATCATTCACTCAGGTCTCTTTCTCTGATGGTAGCTCCATTGTTATTCATTCACTCTGATGGTAGCTCCATTGTTGTTCATTCACTCTGGTGGTAGCTCCATTGTTGTTCATTCACTCTGGACTCTTTCTCTGATGGTAGCTCCATTGTTATTCATTCACTCTGGTGGTAGCTCCATTGTTGTTCATTCACTCTGGTGGTAGCTCCATTGTTGTTCATTCACTCTGGACTCTTTCTCTGATGGTAGCTCCATTGTTATTCATTCACTCTGGACTCTTTCTCTGATGGTAGCTTAATTGTTATTCATTCACTCTGGTGGTAGCTCCATTGTTGTTCATTCACTCTGGACACTTTCTCTGATGGTAGCTCCATTGTTATTCATTCACTCTGGTGGTAGCTCCATTGTTGTTCATTCACTCTGGACTCTTTCTCTGATGGTAGCTCCATTGTTATTCATTCACTTTGGACTCTTCCTCTGATGGTAGCTCCATTGTTATTCATTCACTCTGGTCTCTTTCTCTGATGGTAGCTCCATTGTTATTCATTCACTCTGGTCTCTTTCTCTGGTGGTAGCTCTATTGTTATTCATTCACTCAGGTCTCCTTCTCTGGTGGTATCTCCATTGTTGTTCATTCACTCAGGTCTCTTTCTCTGATGGTAGCTCCATTGTTATTCATTCACTCTGGTCTCTTTCTCCGGTGGTAGCTCCATTGTTATTCATTCACTATGGTCTCTTTCTCTGGTGGTAGCTCCATTGTTATTCATTCACTCTGGTCTCTTTCTCTGATGGTAGCTCCATTGTTATTTATTCACTCTGGTCTCTTTCTCTGGTGGTATCTCCATTGTTGTTCATTCACTCAGGTCTCTTTCTCTGATGGTAGCTCCATTGTTATTTATTCACTCTGGTCTCTTTCTCTGGTGGTATCTCCATTGTTGTTCATTCACTCAGGTCTCTTTCTCTGATGGTAGCTTTATTGTTATTCACTCATTCTCCTCTCGTTCTCTGGTCATATAATTTATTGATACTGTCCCCTTTCATTGGTCATAGTTTATTTATTTATTTTATTTATTTATTCCTATTTGCCACTCATACTTTGTCGGTAGCCTGTCTTGTAGCTCCACAGACGTCACAGTAACAATAGCTTGTAAGCCCTGAGCACACATTGTTGGGTAAACCTACCCTAACAAACACTGAGTAACGTAAATGAGAGGGTAAACCTTGTTAACAACATTACCTCAGAAATCGCTCTCCTCTCAGGCTTTAATTTCCAGTCACTCAGAAAACTCAATCACCCGTCTTAAATGATTCTGATTGAAGTCATCTGCCGCTTTTTCATCCCCGGTGTTTAGATGGAGATGGGGAGGCTCTGGGAATGCCAGCTGCAGCCGTCTGAACACATCTGTGGTCAGAATGTCACCCTAAGACCTACATGATATCCTACTATTGATCTGACTCCTATATAGGATTTAGGGTGCCATTTGGGACTACACCAAAGTGTTTAGATGAAGTTACTGTGACGATGATTGATGCTGACGTGACGCCCTCTGTTCTACGAATCGAGGACAAACATTACCCAGGTTTCCTCCTAGCGACAGGTTGATCTGGCAGATGTTCTGACCATCACCCTTAAAGGATGGCGTCATCGAAGATGCCAGTCAATCCCCTCAGATCTCCACAAGTGCCCAGGTCAAGTTAGGATTAAGGTGCCACCAGCACTAATGATAATGGAGAACAGCGTGCTACATCCTGGCATTTTCATCTAATGACGACATCCTGTTCCTCTGAAGGTGACAGCCTGAACCTGGGGCAGAGAAGAACCTGTTGCCAGGGGAGACCTGGTTATTATCAGCCGCCTGCTTGAAAACGAGGTGGACAGATGCCAGGTCACATCAGCTTCAATCAGCATCAAAGAACGTCCCCTGGGTGTTCAAGGGGCTGCATGCTAACAGGTTCTCCACCGCCCCAGAAGCCATTTAGATGGTAAAGGGTGTTCTTCCTCTCCAACAGTCCTTCCTGTGTCTGACTGGCTTCTATAATTACCACCAGTTACAACTGCACCAGCCACTAAGACATCGATGACAAAGACCAGGCATGGTGCTAACGACTTGTTGGTGTTCAGTGTTTCCTTAAAACTTTCCCTACCTAACTAAGCAGTCTCCCAGGAGACAGAGGCAGCAAAGAGAGGTGCCTGAGGGGCATCGGGAGGCTGGGCCGGGGGGGGGGCATCACAACACTGAGGCTTTGAAGTGAAGCGATTAAAAAGGACAGACCTGTCGGAGCAAGCTGAAATGGGTGGGGGGACGTGGGGGTGAGATGGGAGGAGTGAGGGATCACTGTTGGCTTGGGCCGAAGGGAGTGGGGTTGGATAGGGGAAGGGTGAGAGATGGGGGCGGAACTCTTTTGAGGAACAGGCTGTGAACACTGGGGGGCTGAGAAGCCCGTGGGACACAATTAGCCATCAGACTTTTTAGAGAAACAATGCTGGTGAAAGCTGGAGAAAGACTCCCTCCTTCATTTCCCTGCCTTTATCCAACTATCCTTCCCCATATCCTCCTCCCTGTCCACCACTATCCCAAGTTAAGGGTTGATTTCCCCAGACAGGGGTAGCTGGCGTGGTTAAACTCTCCCAGAACAGCACTGGCACATTATGTTTAACACGATCACTTGATACATTTCCATTACACTCAGAGCCTAATGCCTGGATGAGAGTGTGTGCTAGATTAATAGAAATCCTAATGAAATAGTGTCCGATAACGAAACTAAATTGTTAGGAAACCATCTGATTGTGTCATCCTACAATAGTCAGTGCTTAAAAGTGCCGCAGACATTTGATTGTCTACGTTGCAACGTGTACCACATTCCTTCCTATCCAACTCACCAGGCTACAACAAGTCACAAGAGATCAAATTGAGTATCTAAAATGTAATTGATACCTACTGAATGATCTGTTTACAAACCATTTATATATTCTTCTTTTGTTCTATATTTTTAAGGCACTAGCTAGCATTTAGCTCTAGATAATATTCTTTACTATATTGCATTTTTATTTTATTTTAACTGTACTAATATTTAACCAGGAAGTTAAGATTACAAATTATTATTTGCAGTAATGATATGAGAGCGACTACACTTAACTGCTCACAGACAGAATGACAAAGCGTTCACCTCAGTGGTTTGGGGATTGAAACAGGGCTACCACGCAATTTGCACATTAAACAATGTATATGCATATTGGCTGATATAATCCATTAACACCATGGGCCACACAGAAATCTCTGGAAGGTCATTGATTAGGTGGTCTTTGTGGGGGGGGGGGTTTATGTAAAAGAGGCCCACTGCATACAAGTGAACTTTTGTCACATACACCTTAAGTAACAACACACAGGCCCAGGGTTTGGACTGAGTCTCAGACACCAAGTGTGTGTGATGTGGTGTAAAAAGCTGGAGGGGTGGGCGGACAAAGCTTTACTTTGAAAACGCACAAAAACAGAGCACTTATAATGACAATTGCTGAAACCTGGTCATTTTAACCTGAGCAAATTATAATTGTGGGTACAGTACAAAAGGTTGACCATCCACTACAGAGGGTTATTCGCCACATGTGCAGTTTTACAAGGTAATCCCAGCATGTGGGCTTTGTGGAGGCCCAAAAATCCCCTGGAGGAATGAGGAAATGATCCGGATGTCGTAGGACTCCATCGGGACCCATGGCTTCTGGTACTCATAACTCAGTGGGACCCCAGCTCTGCTGTTACTGCAGAGAAGTTACACCGCTTATCTAAGTAAGCTATGGAGGTGCTACATGGGATATCAGTAGTGTTTCCACTGTCTGTCCGTCTGGGTTTTTACTCTGTGCCATCGTCATGCAGTCTTATGTTCCCTCCCGAAGAGCCGCCTAAATTGACTGGAACAAAAATTTAATTAAAACCTTGGTTCAAGAATCATAGCCAGTCCAGTATGTTAAGGATGTTCTAGAACTCTTGAGACATCTGCTTTTTCCATTTGAAAGAAGGCTAATTCTAGAATGTCATGGTCTCTGCTAGTCAACCATGGTCCCTAAAGCCAAAGAAGTCTCTTAAGCACATGTTAAACCACATCTGGTCCCTATTTAATTCGTAATCTCAGTAAAATCTGGTCTTAACACAACACAGCAGACTTTGTGACTTTGTGATACAGAGGACCCAAAATGTTTCCCACCACAACCAAAAAGTCATTATTACATTTTAAAGTAATTATCATCAGTATACCATTTAAAGTCATTACCACAATACCATTTATAGTTATTATTGCAAAACCAAATAGCAGGAAGACTAGAAAAAATGTGTTGATGTCTAGATCACAAATACTACAGTGATAATGCACTGAAAATCACCACATAAAAATACTACAGTGATAATGTACTGAAAATCACCACACAAAAAAGAGTTACTAGTCATCTTCCAGGTATGGTTGTTATTGTTTTCTTTTTAGGGGAACCGGCCTCGTTGTCTTTGAAGTGACCCTGCTGTCCGTTTCTGTCTCCGCTCCACTCTGGGCTCACATGACGTTTGTTTAGCTGTGTAGACAAACAGTAAACATCTGAAATCCTCCATAATCAGAGCACTAAGGGGGAACACTATTTGGCTCTGTAAGACCATCTGCCACTTACTCTACTAATTAAAACCACAAAAAGACCCTTTCTTCCACAAACATGCCTAATTTCCTAAAAAGCCTTGTCGGCTAATGGGACAAGCACAGGGAATGTTTAACTGTTAGCAGACTGGACACGCCACCGTCCTTCCAAGCCTGTAAGTGACTAGCGATTCCCCCGGTTAGAATAGCAATGTTAATCAAGATGCTGCAGTAGTTGGACATCAGATGGCTTAGTTGTTAGGATGTCAGACTTTTTGTCGGAAGATTGCTGGTTCAATTTCCGACTGCTTCAAATGTTGTTGTGTCTTTGAGCAAGGCACTTTACCATAAGTTGCTCCAGGGGCTATCTTACTGTACTTACTGTAAGTCACTCTGGATCAGAGCATTTGCTAATTGACTAAAATGCAAATGTAAACACTTTGCCAGGTCGTTTTCTAGTGATACTGTAGGCATGTGTTTCGGTAAAATGTACATTGTTGTTTTATTCCATAAGATACTGACAACATTTCTCGCAAATTCTAAATAAAATATTGTCATTCAGAGCATTTATTTGTAGAAAATGAGAACTGGTCAATTTAACAAAAAAGATGCATTGTTGTCAGACCTCGAATAAGGTTGTGTTTAATGTGTTAACTTAGGAAGAAAACCAATAATCAGAAATTATTAATTCAGGGATAATAATAATTGTTTAATAATAATAATAATAATAATAGGCATTCATGCATCTTGGTATGCTGTCCATCAGTCTTTCCCATTGATGTTGGGGGACTTTATGCCACTCCTAGAATAAAGAAGATTGGCTTTGTTTGATGGCTTGTGACCATCCATCTTCCTCTTGATCACATTCCAGAGGTTTTCAATGGGGTTGGTTTAACAAACCTTTTCAGTGGTCTCTTAATTATTTCCAGAGCTGTATCCATCTTCTATGTTATGGTGAAATTCTTGGAGGGAACACTGCAGTATTATCTAGACATTGAAGGAGGAAATCAGGATCCAAACACAACATTAGGAGATATGCCCATCTACAGTATGTGGCCTTACTTTTGACTCTCAAATCATCCAAATATTTGTCACATTAGGATGGAGACAGAGATACACTTAGAATATTTTTTTCTAATAGAGTTATTTGGCTGTCTCTATTTAGGAAAACACAAAAACAAAAAGGGTTGTTCTTTTAAAATGGTTATTGTATGACAGCAAAATAACCCTTTTAGTGTTTTTTTCCTAAGGGTGTAGTGAGGCAGAGACATGCAGAATGTAAGTTCCTTCCATACTATTCATTATCTCTAAGCTCAGTCCTCCATGGACTAGAAGTTCAATGACACCCTTAAAGGGCTTGGTATTCTGCTTCTCTTTGGAACCCCAAGAGGAACCTAAATGAAGCTCAGAGGAGGAGAAAGGGAAAACCGAGTTGAGCATTTCCCACTGCTACAATCTCAGGAAATCCTTGAAAGGCAATAACAAACTTTAAGAAACTTTAAGGAGCATTTCAATGCCAGGACTTGAGGAAGTGGTGAGCAAGCACAGAGCTCAAGAAAGAAAAGGTGCTTGACTCTGATACTAGGAGAACTCAGATGCGTGACATGTAATCTACCGAGACCAGGGCGACAAACAGAGCAAAGAGAGAGGGAACAGGAGGCCAGAGGAAATCTGCTACAGCCAACTGTGGTGTGAAGGTTGCCGGTTCGATTCCCGACTGTTTAAAATGTCTTTGAACAAGGCACTTTACCCTAAGTTGCTCCTATGGAATGTCCCTGTATTAGTGTAATTTGCTCTGGATAAGAGCGTCTACTAAATGACTAAAATGTAAATTTAATGTAAAACTGTGAAAAATAAAGTTTACTTCACCATCAATCTCCGCCCAGCCTGGAAAAACAAAAGATAATACCCAAAATACCACTGAATGTTTCTGCGCAAAGTCAACAGAGCCGGAGATCTTCATAAAATCGATTGAAATAATTATTCACTGGTGACTTCTAGTAATGATATGGGCAGAAAACAAAATTAAGCAGTAACATTATAACATTAAAGAGGACGCACACAACAAATGCAAAAACATGTGGTCTTTAAACAGCATGAGTAGTCTGAGATGTCAATCATAAGGCGGTCAGGGGAAATGGGAGTGGTTTAACAGTTCATCACTACATCTAACCAGACGACTGTATTGGGAACATGAGGTTGAGGTTAACTGGCCTTTTCTGAGACACTTTCACTGTACACACACAAAGCCAGACACACACACACACACTTTTATGGTGAGAATGTCACAAAGACCCAGGCGGTGGGAAAGGGAGTTTACAGAATTACATCACGTTGATTTATTGGTAGAAGGGAGAAAGTGAGCGAAAAGAGAAATGGTGAGAGGGAGTGAGAGGAGATAAGGAGAGAGAGCGCCAGAGAGCATGGAAACGGAGACGTTTGGATTATGTCCAAGATTTGGTCCATGCTCAGGTCACTGTAGGGACACTCGTCAATATGTTTCCACCACAAAACAAAGAGCAATGTAAAGGGTTGGAACAGTATGGAAAATGCAAAAAAACAGAAAGAGTAATTTCAAAATTAAAATCACCCTGTACTATATTGAAAACACATTATTAACACATTGTGTGATGTATATCTTTGTGAATTTAATTTATTTTGGAAAACATTACACCCTAGAAAACTGACGTCTGGATGCAGCATATGATGGTCCGAAATGTGTACATGTCTTTCTGCATTATTTGTGCCCTCACAGATGTGCAAGTTACCCATGCCATGGACATTGACACACCCCCATACCATGACAGATGCTGGCTTTTGGGCGTGACACTGTTAACAGCTTGACTGGTCCTTTTCCTATTTGGCCCGGAGAAAACGATGGCTGTTTTGTACAAAAACAATTTGAAATGTTGACTCGTCTGACGACAAAACACGATTCCACTGTGCTTCTGTCCATCTCAGTTGACCAAGCCCAGAGGAATCGGTGGCGCTTCTTGACAGTGTTGATGTACGGCTTCTGCTTTGCATAGAAAAGCCTCAACGTGCATCTGTGGATGCAGCAGCGAAGGGTGTTGACTGACAAAGGTTTACCAAAGTATTCCCGACATGGCATGGGTAACTTGCACATCTGTGAGGGACCCATTAATGCAGAATGATATGTAAACATTTTGGAGCAACATATGCGGCCATCCTGCATTTTCCAGCAGGACAAAGCCAAAACACACTCTGCCTGGATTACAAACGCATGGTTGCGTAAGCAGAGAGCTGGTGCTAGCATGGCCTGCCTGCAGTCCTGACCTGTCTCTGATTGAGAATATGTGGCGTATTAAAGGAGTGTTCCACAGTAAATCAGTTTCATAGTATACCATTTACAAACGTTACCATAGATGATTTATGTCATATACACGTCTGTTCTTTTTCAATATATCAGAGAAAAGCCGATAGTATATTTCAGTTCCTTTCGCATCCACTGGGGGGCTTCTGTATCAGTCTAAACTTGAGTTACCACAAC
>JACXGM010035119.1:0-11818 GCA_016801145.1 Umbra pygmaea | reverse complement strand
TAGCTCATTACCTGTATTTAAAATGACCGTATAGCTCATTACCGGTATATAAAATGACAGTGTAGCTCATTACCTGTATTTTTATTTTAATATATATTGTTCCCATTTAAATGAAGTCCTCACATACATTGATTTTCCTTTTTCAGCTAATAAAGTGCACAATACGTTCTGAACATCTAATAGTGGACAAATCATTGTATCAAAATCACAAAATGGAATCAGGATAATTGCATTGCATATCTTATAGGGGATATGCATTGTGATAATATTGTATTGTGAAGTACCTGTCAATCCACAACCCTATAGGCTATAAACTCAAATAGTTTATGTTTAGCAAAGAGTGAACAGGCAGTTTAAATTCAGAACTAACTTGTCAATAGGTTTCTTTATTCACGTAATTTAAGGCTTTTCCCCTAGCCTGTATTACTGTGTACATTTTGGAGAAAGTAAAATATAATGGACTATATCAAAAGGAATGAGTTAAATTGGCCTACAAACAAAAGCTTTTATTTAAAGGTTGTGTCATAATTGGCAATAACCCCAATCAACCTACAATGCCAAATACCTCAACTTTCCCTCTCTGTCTCTGTGTCCATGTTTCTCTCTCTCAACTTGTCTCACTGTCAATCGCTCACACTCATTCTCTCTCTCAACTTTCTCAATCAATTGTTGTCTCTGAAGGTCATGATCAAATTTCGCTAGATTCTAAACCTACATGCTGCGTCTGATAAGACCTTAAAATATCGTTGGGTATACTTCACTCCTGTAATTCGCTCGTCAACTATTACATTAACTAGGGCTGGTACGATATGCGTATCGCGATACAATATGCACTCCAGAGGAGGTTTGTCTGGCAAAAGTATATACTGCCCGCAACAAATAATCTTGCCAGGCGAATGGGCTCTGGAGTGCATAATCTATGTTTATTAGGTTCTAAGTTTATTAAGTTGTTAAATACCTAGCCTGATACCTAGTGATGGGCAAACAAACCGTCATTGCTGTTCTTCTAGCAGCAGGATATAATGCTGGCAGCCCTAACTCATATTATCTTTTTCAAAATAGAACCCCCTTTGAAATTTTACACATTGCAAAGCATTCCAACAATGGCTATTATTTTGAAAAAGAAAATCCTGCATGCTGCCAGCATATTTTGCTGCTAGAAGAACAGCAATGAAGGTTAGTTTGCCCATCACTACTGTACTTCCAACTAACATTTTATACATGGTGCGGCTGCTGTATCTTTGATAGTGCTTAAAATATACAGTGCTCCTCTGATGCAGAGGAAGCCACCAAAATGTGAATTTAGATTCAGGTCAGTTCTAATTAAGGAACCAGACATGGGTCACTGCTGAGTCATAATGTATGACTGAAGAAAATTAAGTATACCGGTATATGAGCAGATCCTAAGAATATGACGGAGTGGCTGAGATACATCTAAACACCAGGAACTCAACCACCTCATTTACACACAATCACAGGAGAATGACAATGCACATAAAGGAAAAACAGTCACCTGAAACGGTCACTTATAGTATCATCCTGGTATCAGCCTTTGTCTGGCTCTATTTCAACCCCATCCATGACCAGCCAGCAGCCATACAGAACACAGTGGGTGTCTGGTTACTACCTGTGAGACACACTGCTATTCCTGAACTAAAAGAGGTGGGGGGACAGCAAGCTGTGTGGACACACACACACACATAAGTACAATAAAAGATAGAGGGGGTAATCTGTGTCCAGAAGGACGTTCATTGAGAATAGAACAGACAGCACATCTGTCTTACAATATGGGTACATCTTGCATTGTAATTACATAATGAAAGATACAGTGCCTACGTTTGTTGTGTCAGGACAGGACTGAAAACTAATGTGCTTGTTTGTTTCTTCAATAGAGACAAAATTAGTGACGAGAAAAGATGATCAATTTAAGTAGCCATGAAATATGAATCACAGTTTAAGACAATGAAATCCAGTACCACACCAGTTAACCTATTTTGACAGCAACACATCGCACATTAGATTAGAGTTGTCATTAAGGCAAGTGAAAGCCTAGTGTAATCTTAGAGCCCATCCTCAATGACCTAACTATAGACGTACATGTAAGCTGATATTCAATTAGAGGTTTCATGTCATATCCATGAACTCCTACAGAGTCAAGTAAAACGTGATATCTATCAGATTACAAATACCTACAAGGTCAAATTTCTACTAATAATAACACCAGATCAATGTCAAAATGGCTCCGAACGAAGATTTTATCAAGAAAAAAAGCTAATGAACAAAGAAAAACATCAGAAATAACATAACAAATATATTGGGAGCAGACCTACTTTGTTTTCAGTTAGCTATAACATATGACATGCCCTATAGATCAAGACTCATCAGATGCAGCAATTACATGACTTTACCTAATTTAAGAGTGAAGACATCTTACCAGTTATATCATACCACTCTGCCCCATTGGTGATGCCATTTTCAAAGGTCTCATTAGGCGTATCTGGACAATTTGGCTGCCCAGTCCTCATGACGGGGTGGTTCTTAGCATAGGTCAGTGCCAGGTGTTTAAAGAGCTTGTCGTCCACAGAGCGGCTGTAGTAACCCTGCATTTTGTGGGAGGCTGAGTCATCAAATGGATAACTGGCCACCACAGTTCCACCATGCAGGTTCCCTGACAGCACAAACCTGGGGAGTGACAGAAACACACACAATGTTTCCTGCCTGTGTAAAACACTTAGATAGTTCTACTACACAATGGATATCACTATGACAGAAACAGAATGCAGAAGTGCCAAAAATAACAGCCTGGTCTTGGATCTATAACTGGGCTGCGTGTTGGTAAATTTGTCAACTGTTCAGCTGTTTGTTCAATTACAAATGGAGGAGTGTGGATGATTAGATGTTTTTTTTGACAAAAATAATTTTGTATTGCAGTGATGTAGGCCCATTGGTACTAATGTCAGTTTGTCAGTTGAGGGCTTTCCCATCTGTTAGCCGGCAACAGTGTCCCTACGCTAACAGAGATCGGGGGGGGGGGGGTTGGATGAGGTTTGGAAAACAATGACAGATCCTGACTTCCTACAAATCCCATGAAGCAATGTGTGTCTGTCCCATTCAGATGAGCCCCTTGTAATCATCTAAATTATGTAAAAGGCTCCCAAACTTAAACACAGAGGCGTCATTTTCTAGGCCTATGTAAGGTGAGAACAGAATATTTTACTTTTCCTTCAGGATCCATTTAATTACAGCTGTAACCTCGGGAATGTTCTCTTGGTCAACGTTGATTGTGTCGAACTGGTCGGGAAAACTTCTGTTGAGATCAACGTTTTTGGCGTTTGTACGACCCCCAGCGTCGCCATTGCAGTCCCCCACTACAGACTTCTCAAACCCGTCTGGGTTCATGCTAGGCATAATGTAAATATCCGTGGTGGTGATCAAGTCAGTGATGCGCGGGTCCTCTCCATACCTCGCCAGCAGGTACTCCACCAGGTACACCAATACCTGCCTCGAAATCGTTTCATCCCCGTGCATGTTCCCCACGTATTTACATTTGGGTTTCCCCGGTACGTCAGCGTTGGGGTCCTTTGTGATTCGCATAACCCACAGCTCTCTGCCCTGCACAGACTGGCCTATACTGGACAGGTTTGCAATGTGAGGATATTTTAGCGACATAGACTTCAGTAACCTGGTCATGTCCGCATAATTGTAGTATTTGCTAAAGTCTTCAATATCTTCTTTCGCGTCATTGTTAATAGCTCTTCTGATCAGCCTCGCCTCGCCGACGCGCAGAGCCGTGATCAAATTGGGAACAACAAAAAGCATGATGCCAAAAAGTGAAAGGAATCGTTTTTGCCACGTAGTTGTACGGTCCTGCAATGATTTCCCCATGTTTCCGAAGATCCTACCTCTTTAAAATCCACTACTGGGGGAAAAAAAAGGTAAACGATAATAAGAAACCTAGCTAGCTAGACTCTATCCCCAACCAGCCAGCCTACGTCCAACTTCCGGTTAACATTTAGAGGGGCGGGACTTGGGTCTGATCTCATCTCGTGGAGGAGGAGCCTCATCTTAAGGTGGCTTGTCTTGTACCCAATCAGCCTGCTTGCGGCATCCTCAGGAGTTTTGGCAAACGAGATGATGTTCTGTGTGTACAAATATACACTACTGTACCAAACTCCAGCACATTACATCAATTTGTATTGCTCAAATTGCGTTTCGAAACCAGTTAGACATCTCTAAGGTGTTGTATGGGACCGTGGTAAAGTTGGTTTTATATTGGACGTTGGATATTTTACACATTCTATTATGCAGCTTGACCTTTTGACCTACCCATGTGAAAACACATCTGGTGAACTCAGCTAACTACCCTACACAAAAAACAAAGCTCCTTTTTAAAAAAAAAACAGCTTTTGATTTAGTGTTGTTTTTAGCTGTATTTTAGTCATGTTAGTCATCTTGGTTTTTAACAGTCAACAATAACTCTGGACAACAGGTCTTCTGTGGTTGGACAAGGCAATCCAGTTGTGCATGTAATGAAAGTTAAAGATCACCTAAATATTTTTATTTCATAGAGAAAAAAATAAATGACTAAAAGTACTGACTAAAATGACAGAGTTTTAGTCACATTTTAGTCACCTAATTTATCTATGAAATACGGTATATTTTAGCTACCATTTATCTTTGATCATAAACAGAATTTAATGTATTTTCAAACAACATTACTGCTTTTGTCCAGTCTTAAATTGATTGATAAAAATTCAAAAGAATTATGACTAAATTGCTGACGAAAACAACACTACTTTGATTTTATAAATATTTGTATATGTTAAGAAATGCTATAAGTCTATTATGCAGCTTGACCTTTTCACCTACCCATGTCAAAACACATCTGGTGAACTCATCTAACTGCACTACACATATCACAATGAGGGTAAACCACAGAAGGTTATTGCTGAAAGGGCTGGCTGTTAGAGTGCTGTATCAAAGCACCTTCACGGAAAGTTGACTGGAAGGGAAAAGTGTGGTAGGAAAATGTGCACAAGCAACAGGGATGACTGCAGCCTTGAGAGGATTGTCAGGCAAAGGGAGCTTCACAGGGAGTGGACTAAGGCTGAAGTCAGTGAATCCAGAGCCACCACGCAGAGACGTGTCCAGGAAATGGGCTACAAGTGTCGCATTCCTAGTGTCAAGCCACTCCTGGACCAGAGTCAATGTCAAAAGCGTCTTACCTGGGCTAAGGCGAAAAAGAACTGGACCGTTTCTCAGTGGTCCAAAGTATTCTTCTCAGGTAAAGCAAATCTTCCATTTCATTTAGAAATCAAGGTCCCCAAGACTTGAGGCACCAGATCTAAGTTGCTTGAAGTCCAGTGTTAAGTTTGCACAGTTAGTGATGCTTTGGGGTGCCATGTCATCTGCTGGTGTTGGTTCACTGTGTTTTAACAAGTCCAGAGTCAATGCAGCCATCTACCAGGGGATTTTAGAGCACTTCAGTCTTCCATCTTCTGACAAAATATATGGAGATGCTGATTTCCTTTTCCAGCAGGACTTGGCACCTGCCCTCAGTGCCAAAATGACTGGTAACCAGGGTTGGGTAGATTACTTTTCAAAGTAATAGCATTACGGTAATCAGATTATTTTTAACAATTGTAAAAGCAATCTGATTACTGTAATTCGATTACTTTAAAAAAGTTACCTGACCCAACTCTGCTGGTAACCGGTTTGCTGACCATGGTATTACTGTGCTTGATTAACCAGCCAACTTGCCTGACCTGAAGCCCATAGAGAATCTATGGGGTATTGTCAAGAGGAAAATGAGAGACACCAGACCCAACAATACAGATGAGCTGAAGGCTGCTATCAAAGCTACCTGGGCTTCCATAACACTTCAGCAGTGCCACAGACTGATTGCCTCCATGCCACAGCGCATTGATGGATGCAGTAATTCACCTCCATGCCATGCCGCATTGATGCAGTAAATCAGGGGTGCCCACACTTTTTTGCATTATGATCTACTTTTAAAATGTTCAACTCAATGAGATCTACCAACTTAAAGAGTTTATTTTTTTTAAATACACTTCAAATGCTTGTTGCTACTACTGCATGTATCTCTATGTGGAATTCTTCATTTAATTAAGGAGAGAAACGTTAATAAATGTGATTGTTGATATTCCATTAACACTGAACTCAGAACATCTACAACACAACAAATTACAATAGCCAGTTTATGATGGTGTGACTCACACTGAATAATGCTTCTGTGGATGCCTTTGCTTTTAGGCTTGGGCGACTAAAAAGTGACTGTTGACCAGTTAATTAAGATTTCAGTTCTTTCACCTTTGTTTTTCTAAGCTCGCTTCTTACAGAAAAATCATTGTCATAGATTTTATTAAGTGTCCGAAAATGTTTCCTTTCTTTGGAATAGCAATAGGCTACTTGTTCGGCAGATCAAACAAATGCATTAAGAAAAGGACATAGCGTGGAAATTGTCAGTTTTAGGCTTTATGCTTGGTACAGCACTCATTTTCAAATGTTTGGAATTTATTTAACATTTGTTTTTTGCAAATCAATGTCGTATATGCTACTGAATATGGAGATTAGACCAAGCTTCACTATTTTGCGCTCTGTGCTCCAAGTCCGAAGCTCTTGGAAATAACGAGGCAGACTAAACGTTAGTTGTCATGGCAACTGAATAAACAAAAATCTTGCCTGGTCAAAATCTATTCGTTAAGTGCAAGTCAGAAAGAAACTAAATGGAGAAGTAATGATGTTGTTATATTTATTTTTATGAAAATAAAAATGTAGCAAAAACATCTATAAAATATAGCCGCAAGCGGCGATTTGCAGGTTCAACCCTTTTTTCTCAATAGCGACTTCAAAGTAATTTCACACGAGGTTCAACATTGTTATAAAACATATGCTATCATTTTTATGATCTATAGCTTGATTTATGTCATTCCACGTGCAGTTATTATACATTTAAAGCGCCCCCTAGTGGTCAATTTTAATGAGACTTGCATGGTGTGGTTCAGTTACTTATTAAGAGATTGTCATGATTGGAGAATGAATATGCAATTACTAGTAACATTTGTGTATTGGCACTCACCAATATTGCGCTTGTCTGGGTATATGTTAGGAACTTATCTGAACACATCCAGTGAGTTTTGTGATGATTAGCCTTACGGTTGCTGATTTGTATTCATTTAATTCCGAGAGCCACTCCCCTTTCAAAGTTCATTGGTCAATAACTTAAAATGTAATTGAGATTGACACGTTTTGTTCAACTTCAAATAAGCTTGATCCAATAATGATTCACTGAAAATGTGGTGGCAATCGGAGCTACATTGTAGGAGAAGATAAAAGCACCCCCTAGTGGTCAATTTGAATTAGAAATGCAGGGCATGGTTCAGGTACTTATGATGGTATATCCTGAGAGATTTGCCATTATTTGCGATTGAATATACAATTAATAGTACAATCTGTGTAATGCTACTGACTTATTTTGTGCTTGTAGCGCCACCTAGTGACGCATGTATATGAAACTGTCTGGGTATATCTGGGGCACTTATCTGAACATATCCTGTGAGTTTTGTGACAATTGGCCCTACGGTTGCTGATTTGTGTTCATTTATGTCCAGAGCCACGCCCCTTTCAAAGTTCATTGGTCAATAACTTGAAAAGTAATTGAGATATCAACATGCCTTACCTTATTTTTAATAATCTTGGTCCAATGATGATTCACTGAAATTTTGGTGGCAATCGGAGCAACGGTTTCGGAGGAGATGTCAAAAATGTGTTTTTCAAAAAATTCAAAATGGCGGAAAATTTTTGTAGGCGGACCTTAATGGTCCTTGAGGCTTTTTTGTAGAGCACACTGAGCTGCACCTGTGTGAGAAATTTCAAGTCAATCGGACTTACGGCGTGAGGGGCGTGGCCTTTCAAATTTTACATTTTGAAGCCTTAATTACAGCGCCACCATGTGGCCGATTGGGTTCATATTTCTATGGAAGCACATGCACACCATTTCCAGTTATTCCCCCAAGTCTCATGTTTCTAGCTCATTCCAGCTCACGGGAAATTACGTTTCAGAAGGTCCACATTTCTGTATTATAAATCCTTTACTCTGATATTATGTGATACTGGATTTTACTTCTCCATGAGCTGAAAGTCGCTATCAGAAAGTTTGAAACAAAAAAGGCTTGAAATATGCAACTTTGTTTAATGAAATTAGAGTTATGAAGGTGTCCCTTTTTTAATTAAATTAAGGAAAAAAAAAAATTCCAGAATACTCAAGTTTTCCTTGCAGGTAACCATTATTTGACAGAGGAAGAACAATGATTTCAAGCACCACGATCCTTTTAAGCTTCCTGTCTGTTATTCTAACTCAATCAGCATGACAGAGTGATCTCCAACCTTGTCCTCGTCAATCAACACTCTCACCTGTATTAATGAGACAATCACTGACATGATGTCAGCTGGTCCTTTTGTGGCAGGGCTGAAATGCAGAGGAAATGTAATTTGGGGGATTAAGTTAATTTCAATGGCAAAGAGGGACTTTGCAATTAATTGCAATTCATCTGACCAATCTTCATGACATTCTCAAATATATGCAAATTGCCATCAACAACACTGATGCAGCGAACTTTGTGGAGACCAATACTTGTTACATTCTCCAAAAATTGGAACACAACTGTATTAAAGTACTCTTGTACGCAAGTAAATTCCCATCTCTGAGCAGCGTGTTGTCTGAGTTGATTGGTCTGTGGAAGCCGATGAAACTGGCAGGATTTTTACCACTGCCTCGGATTTCACACACGACTGAGACAATACCAACGTCATTAAGAAGCTTGCAGGCAACACCATGATTTTAAGACAGGGAGAAGGTACTGTTTGCAAGCTAATATTGTGGTCCCAAGGTAACAATCTATGTTTTTTTAGGTTTATTTAACAGGGACAATGCACACTAATAATACATATAAAAATGTAAAATGTGCTAGAATTAGCCAAAAGGCTATTCTCAAGGCCACAAGAAGCCATGAAAAACAAACAAGACATTAATAAAAAATATATAAAAAAATTCTCTCCCCTTTCTTTCTTCCTATCCTCCAACTGACCATGCACATTGACATTCCCTCACTGCTCTGATAATGGAACTGCACTGCACACCAGACATAAATAAGGCTTTGTATAGTAGGTGGAATTTTGAATTTAGTGCCAAATTGTCCAAAGGAAGGGAGGGTTGCCATGTAATTTCAAATGTACAGTAAATCCTTTGTTGCTTAAAATATATAAAATTATCATACATTTAAGATATCTGCCCATTTGCTAAGTCATAATACTGTACATATCTCAGGGAACCTCTTTTTTTCCTAAAACAGAAATAATATTTTTAGACAAGACTATTGGGGTGGAGTCTGCCTTCCCAGGACCTCTGTGACTCCCAAGATAATTAGCTGAATGTCTGCTTTAATCAGAACATCCGAGGCTCCAGACAGGATCCCCGCTGTCTCAAAGAGCTTAGTAGGAAAAGGTGATGTGGAGATGTAGTCTGTGTTAAACTGTAATCGACGGTGTCTAAAGCTGATTGAGTATCCGTTAACACACTTCTCTACTCACATTCTGGTCCTCTGGACTGAATTTGATTGAATTGTGACATATAGAAGTAATTTACGTTTATGTAAAGCAGCCTTATTCAACTCTGCATAGCTTTCCCTAGGGCAAGGGTCAAGCCCAGTGACAGTATAGAAGATGGACCGAGCCACGCCATTCATTTCTACGGAGATCAAGTCAAGCCAATTAGAAGCACTTTTTCGGTGGTAGCCGAGCGTACTGCGCAGCGTCAAGCTGAGCGTGATGACGTAGATGTGACATGAGCAATGTCTCTGAAAGTTGTATATCTAGCAATCGACCATAACAAGTTGAGTAGAAATATGACCGTCAGATATGTACAAATATATCATTAATGAGTGACGATATAAAACAAATATACATATAAATGTTTGGATCATTATTAAAGAATGGGCAATTTTCCATTTGATGCATTATTTTTTAGGTATTAACACTAACGTGGGTTGTACAAAAATAGAGCTTTTCTTAAAAATAGGATTTTAAGAAAACATTCAATAGTAATACAGTATTTTAATCAATTTCATAAAGCTTTCCTTGACCAATTAAATGGGGATTTATGTCTTAGTCTTTAACATACTGTGCATATTACTATGCATAGAGCACCTTGAGCTGTATTCCTGAGAGGACACATTAATAAAGACGGAGTCTATCACTTAAAACACTCAGGGCCCTGGATGAATGCTGGATGACAAAAGTTATCCATACCATTGGAGCACTGATGGGAGTGCCTGATGGGGTATGAGAGGCCGTATAGGCAATAATTCATACTTGGTCTCACATACAACACCATAGCCTCACATATATACCATTATACTCTCACATATATACCATCAAACTGTCACATAGATACCATTATACTCTCACATATATACCATCATACTCTCACATAGATACCATCATACTCTCACATAGATACCATCATACTCTCAAATAGATACCATCATACTCTCAAATAGATACCATCATACTCTCACATATATACCATTAAACTCCCACATATATACCATTAAACTCTCACACATTTACCATTATACTCTCACACAGATACCATTATACTCTCACACAGATACCATCATACTCTCACATAGATACCATCATACTCTCACATATATACCATTATACTCTCACATATATACCATTATACTCTCACATATATACCATTATACTCTCACATATATACCATCATACTCTCACATAGATACCATCATACTCTCACATAGATACCATCATACTCTCACATAGATACCATCATACTCTCACATAGATACCATTATACTCTCACATACATACCATCATACTCTCACATATATACCATTAAACTCTCCAACATACACCATTATACTCTCACACATATACCATTAAACTCTCACACATATACCATTATACTCTCACATAGATACCATTATAGTCTTGCACATTAACTGGCATATCCTTTCACATGCACTGTCAAACTTTCCTTTATTTACTATCATACTCTCTTACACAGATTGATATTTTCTCTTACACACACAAAAATACCCTCTTATTTGCACCATCATACTAAAGTATGACAATATATGTAAGAGAGACAAATAATATGTGTGAAACTGAATGATAGTATATGTAAGTAAGATTAATAGTCTGTGTGAATAAGAATAGTTATATATAAGAACCATAATTACTGTGTAAATGTAGGAGAATAACAGGGTGTGCAAGAGAGAATACTTGCTTATGTGAGAGAGTTTGATTGAAACGAAAGGCAGTTTGATTGAAACGGAAATAGAACTGAATTCTCAGTTCCTGATTGGCTTAAGAAGAACGATTTCGGGTACATGTAGCTAATGGCCCACCTTCCCTATCAAGACGATCCTGGCTGACATGGCAGACAGTGTGCGGCTTAATGAAGCCATTGAACTCATTAATAACATTTTGAAAACTCCAAATGCTGTGGCGTCATTGTCAGATATATTGGATCAAAGACGACAGCCATCCAGGGCTATTCCTAACGCTAACGTACAGCCAAGGCCGTAACCAGGATTTAACAAATACCGAGGTCAAAAATACCAACCCCCCAAAAAAAAGACATTTTAAAAGACAACATATTTATTTTCAATAACAATGTTTGTGTTAATTCAACAATAGGTTATGTTTGGGCCATGCTTAATACAAGGATAATATTCATCACTTCACAACACCTTAATTATCCATATAATATTTA
>JACXGM010035118.1:0-11543 GCA_016801145.1 Umbra pygmaea | reverse complement strand
TGTGTGTGTGTGTGTGTGTGTGTGTGTGTGTGTGTGTGTGTGTGTGTGTGTGTGTGTGTTTCACATGTATGTGTACCTCTGTGTCCTGAGGCCTATACTACAAAGCAAGTTCAACGTGCCCAGGATTTCTTTTCATTAGCTGGCTTCACTAAGCCTAACAACCGCAATCCTGCATAAGCAGTGTCACGATGTTGCGTATCAATTTGTTAAATCAACCCAGGTTATCCCAGTATATCGATGAGCGTGTTCACATAAAAGCAAAAAAAGGAAAAAAGTAAAGGTGAGGAAGTTATGGTTAAAAAAATCTAAACAGATTGTATAAAATGTTTGTGAAATCTAAGCAAATGCACGAAATATTCCGACAGAAAAACACAAAATATCTAAATGGGCACATTTTTTACAGCCCAAACACTGTAGCATCCATTAACCTTTGTGTTAAGTGAGTGACAGGTGTCATGCACACCCCCTTTATTTGCTGCTCGTTTGGGCTACATTCATTCAGCCGACAGACCGCTGGCTTAACCAATCACAGTGGATGTCTCATTCAGCCGACAGACTGCTGGCTTAACCAATTACAGTGGATGTCTCATTCAGCCCATAGACCCAGTGCCGCTGCTAGCCATTTTGGTGCCCTAAGCATAATTCCTTTATGATGCCCCCCCACCCCGAGAAAAAAAAGTACTATTTCAACACAATCTGCATCTAAAACCTGTGATGGCCAAAGAGCAGGATCAGTTAAAAGGGGCACATAGGTCTCTACATTGTCACCTACTGATGGACTCTCTATGACAGGACTTGTGCTTTCAGAGGTGGTGGTTCTCTGCTCTGTATCTGTCCCTAAACTGCTGATCGAGGGAGGTTGATCAAGGCTTGGTACTGTTGTGGAGTCTAAAGACCTGCAGGCCGGCTGGGTTTGATGTGTGCGTGAACTACTTGTAGATGTTTGCTCGTCGTCTGCATCTTTCTCTTGGCCACGTGTTCCTCCTTGTACATATCTCAGCGTTGACCCTGCAATAATTTAGAAATATGAAAAAAAGGATCAGTATAAAAGAGACAAAATATTCAAACAAAGAACCTTGTACCAAGAAAAAATATAAAAATTTTAAACTGACAGCATGCAGCCAAGGAGCTCTCCTCTTTATTACTTATTTATGAACTATTTGATAAATCTAATCAAATCAAATATTAAAGCATAATAAAATGAGTTGCAACATTTAACACAATTCAACAATAATGTTTGCTTCATATTATTCATCATGACATTTTATTTTTATATCTTACCTACAGGGTTAAATGGAAAATAATACACCTTACACAAGACTACATTTCTGAATCTTAAACATTTAATTGAATAAAACTTAAATATGGTTTCAAGAGCATTTTGTCTACTACAAAACGTTTTTCTATTTAACCGGCAGATGTCGTCGATGCCTTTGCATCCTGACATAAATGCCATCAAAACGCCAGTTCATTTTGTCATGTAGCTTCTGTCACATTCAGATGAAGCTAAGCTAGCTGTAGCAGTAACACACTAAAAGTCTGAGTTCTTCAGACTTCACATTATCGAGAGCCATTTTCTGTCCCACTGCACACATGACACCTCACTTAATTTGTGTGAGAGACTGTAGAATACGTTCTGCTGAATTCTACTGAATGACAATCCTAAAGATGGTTGTGGGTTATGCAAACAAATGCCAAAATATGCGTTCCCAAATGACACTATGCTAGGTAAACTTTGTTAAATGCCTGGCTAGAGACTATTAATCGCATTTTACACGATAATAAATTGTCTGAAGAAGCAAACAGAATTGTTAACCTACCTTGTGCACTGACTGCTAACTGTTACTGACCACCATCACGTCAAAATAAACCATAAACTACTGTACTGCTCAATATCTAAAGTAGCAGCTAGCTGGCGTCAGTTACTTGTAAAATGCATAGATCATGTTTAACATTAAAATCGCAATATAGCTTGCACCTAAACTATAACATATTTGAGTTTGCTAACATTAGCAATAACGTCAGCTAGTTCGAGGTGTATGCATAGGCTAACCATTACATTAGCAGCACATTTCCCATATTTAAGAATGATTAAACATGGACTTACCTACAAGTGATGCATGCGCATCATCTCCCAGTTCCTTCTTCTTTCTTTTCTCTGCTCCGGACTCCTGCTGTCTTTTCGAGGCCATTTCCCAAAAAAGTTGACTTAGCCTAGTAGGCTATGCCTACTGTCAAACTTTGTTAGGCCCAATCCAACAGACCACTGAGAGAGCGGGAAAAAGGCCACCCACGGGGAAGATGTGTGTGTGTGTGTTTGGGGGAGGGGCACCATCGTTTAAATATATAGCAATTAAATATATCTCTTATTCTGCCTTTTTTGTGATATGCATGCCTAAAAAAGTGCTTAATATTTCTAAACTGAAATAATATCTGCATTATAATTATTATGACTCTGATGATTTTTTCATTAGGCTATTTTTGGTGCCCCCTCAGCACTTGGTGCCCTACGCACAGTGCGTGAATCGCGTAATGGGAGCGGCGGCACTGGCGGCGGATGGCTTAACCAATCACAGAGGATGTCTCATTCAGCCCACAGGCAACTGGCTTAACCAATCACAGCAGATGTACAGGCAGGTGCTCGTGGCTGTTGTGTGAGAGTGGAGAACGATCGAGTGTGGAAATGGTGGACGTTAGGATGAAGAATGAGGTGGATTATTTGCTTTCTCATCCATTTGTTTCATTGTCTTTGGAGGAAAAATTAGTTATAAAGAGACTTGGAAAACTCTGTGCAATCGGTTAAATAACACAAAAGGACAAACAACAAAAACATTGGGAAATGTCAATCACTTCAGCATGAGTGATATACAGTATACTTGATGACTTCACATTAATTAAATGAAGTAATAAATGTGTCCTGATTGGTTGATTCGCCATCACTTCAGCCAAAAGGTTTAACTATTTTCAACTTTTTCAATGCCCAGCATTGATGGCCCTCTGTACCTTCCTCACAGTCTGCCGTGTATTTCCTCCCCTCTTCCACACCGCCCCATTGTCTGCAAACAAGGACCTGCCCACATCAGCTTCTAATGTGGCGAACACATCGTCTATCATAATGGAAAACAACAACGGGCTGATCACACTCCCCCACGGTGTTCCCATTTCCCACGTCATGCTGACTGGAATAACACCTCCCCGCTCTAACCTCTATTGACCCCCCTATCAGAAAGTCCATATTCCAGCATCTAGTTTGATCATTAACACCTCTCTCCACACTATATCATATGCCTTTTCCACATAAAAACAACCAACACCACCTCCTTATTCACCTGGGCCTTTCTCACTTCAGCATCTAAACACGGCAACAGGTCCACCATCCCACGGCCCTTCCTAAATCCAATATCCCCCTACTCTCTAAGAAATACGTCAGTCTGTCTGTTACCAATCATTCCATAATCTTACACAAGAATGAAGTCAACACTATTGACCAGTAGCTTTCTATTCCTGTTGATCTGTTATCTTGACTGTAACCTGCTCTGGAGCAGGTTAGGTTAGTAGCATAAGTTACCATGGCGATGTATCCCGGTAACAGGTGAACCAATGTTGTGGCACTAAAAACGTACAGTACAACCTGTAGTAAGCTCGCTATCCCCAAGTCCTGCATCATAGTATAGGCCTCAGATACATACAGAACAATAAAACAGATAAATATTTTCCACAAGGTGTTTCTGGCAGGTCTACTAGGCAAATGTTATAGACATTGAATGAGGACACTTTCAGATTTAAGCATTACTGGTTATGATTTATGGATGTATTAGGGCTATGTTGTGTTTGGGAATAAAAGGGAGATATTTGAGTTTGGGGTAAGGACATGAGTTAGGTATGCGGCTACGGGGAAAAGGGAACATGGGTTTCTATAGGGGAAAGGGAACATATGATGTGTATTCTGCTTGCATATCTGTTCAGGCCCCATGTCCTTATTTTGTTATAATCTGGAATGAACTGGATTTAACTGATATTCTTTCCCACATACACCACATACTGAACTTTGATGGTGCAACATTTTGTTTGTGAAACAAAAGGTAATTAGACGTAAAAACATTTTCATGTGTTGGTTTGATCCCTCCCCGGAGTCAGGCATTTCAGCAGTGTTTTGGGTTAAGGAACTGCCGACCTGGTTCCTGCAATACGTGCTCATTCATCTTGGCAAAATGTATCAAGCTCTCTCCGGTAGGTTGGACACCATTGGTTGACAGATCACAGACTCTATTATATTGAGATCTGGGCTTTGACTGGGCCATTGAAGGACACTGAGCTTCTATTATATAACCAATCCAGTTTACAGTAGCCTTGGTGGTGTGCAAAGGTGATTGTCTCGCAAATACGGTCAACTTTCACCCCAGTCCAAGGTCTCATGTACTGTAAACTGATGCATGTTTACCCCTAGGATTCTCCTATTTCTGGCTACATCCATCTTGACCTCAATGTTCGTCGATTTCCGTGAAAGTATAGGATCCCCATAACATCATGCTGCCACCAGCTGGCTTTAGCATTGGAATGGTGTTCTCATGGAGAGATGCCATGTTGGATTTGAACAACACATAGGGCTGGTTTTGTGGACACAGATCAAGCCCAGTCCTGGACTAAAAAATCAAGCTTCTTGGCTGCTATACCTGTTATACCTGTTAGCAGATCTGAGATTGTGGCATATTCTTTCATTTACTTTAAAAATGATTAAACTGTTCTGCAAAGGATGTTTGAAGTCTGATATATTTTTTACTTCTAAACCCTAACTAATGCTTTTCCAGAACTTTTGGTCTATGTGGTCTTCATGGAATAATTTTTTTGGAGTGGGATTTGCCATCTGTCAAACTATAAGAAAATTGAGTATGTAACGATCATTTTAAATTTTAATATCAATATGAATATCTATTCCTACTTGTTATGTGACTTCGGAAGCTAATTGGCTGTACAACAGTGTAAGTAATTTCATTGCAATATGCAAATACCATAACTAAGCATTTTTAAGCAATCAAGCATTTCAATCTTTTGTTTGTAGGTAATATCATTTTTATATTTTTTCAAAAAATGTTTTACACAGATTAGTGCATATTTTCAGTGATACATATAAAAATCCCAAGGTAATACATATAACATCCCAATGTAATACTGTTTCCTTCAAGATTTTAACACTATAGTAACACTTAAAAATGTGCAACATTTCCATGTGGCTGGGGGTGAATATTTACATACGCAAATCCACTGTACGTGCACAAGCATGCATACTTTGGAACTTGTGTATGTGCTACTAGAAAAGCAGGCTCACTGTTGGATATCAAAATAAATGTCTTCTTGCGTTCCAACTTTTAGAAATGATCTCAATTTATCTACGCAGTTCTTCAGCTTCCCTTTGTGTTTTGGATCACTCAGATAGAGCAATGGCAATAGAGTCCTCAGAGACTCAATTAGATTGTACTTTTCAGCAGGATCACTGCAAGCCTCATTGCCATATTTGTTGTTAGTTTTGGCCACAGTGTTGTTTAGTTTTCAACCAGTGTGCAGTATACTCTACGCTACAGTTTATGGCCAGCGAGGCCTTCAGGTTGGTTATAATTTGCTGTTATATGTGGGTGAAGGGGAATTGTATTTGTTATTCTTTTGATTAAAGCGTACAGCAGGTTGTTATTGATCTCTAGGTTGTCATCCTTTGTGGTTTTTACAACGGATGAACTATGTGGAACAATTTAACGAGGCGCTCTCTGCAGATCTAACCGTATGCGACGCAGTTCATACAATATCGGCCCCGGTTCTCTTCACAGAACCTGGAACGTAACCAAACTGCAAACATACGACGTCAATTGTTCTATGTGTGCGTGCATGTGTGCCTGCTAAATAGTCTGCATATAGAATAAGCATTTAAATTGCATCACGCCATAGAAGTGATTTATGTTGTTGTGAAGATGGATGCTGTTTGTCCTGGTTTTGTAGCTCCGGGCAAGAAGATATGGAACAGAGGAGGATGGATGGCTAATGGGTGTGTATTTAAAATGGGTTCTCGTCACCTTGATAATTTAGGTTTATGTCCCAATTCACAACCTATTCTTGTAGGGCACTGCTTCGACAGGACCCCGGTCAAATGTAGTGCACTACGTAGGGAATAGGGTGTGGTTTGCAACTCAGCCCTGGTGTTTGAGGAGTGTTTTCTCTTAGAGAGCATACTCAAGCACGAAACCTCATGAATAACTATATAGTAATGAGTCCACATTACCGAGTGGTGTTTGACTTCACATTCAATTATCTGAGAGCAGAGAATATGCTTTTTTTAACAGCAAAAACAACTAATTAAAGACGAGACGTCCCTCTAGTGCACTGATGAAGGAGTATGAGGACACCAAAAAAGAGGGGGTTTGTCTACGAAAAGCATTATTGACACTGATGAAGATCTTCTGGAATATTCTAATGATGATGTCTGTTGTTCTTTAGGCTTTTTATAGAAAGGAGAGTCTAATTAAAATAAATTTAATACAGGCGTTCTCCATAGTACCTATGATAACATGGCTGATAAATTCACATTACACATCAAACACAAATAGCCTTGGTATGTTTGAACACATATGTAAATGTACACAGCATTCTAATAGATGCTTGCACATTTTCGCTGGTATATGAATTATTCATGGGACCTGTTTGAATATTACATGAGTCTGACCCTAGTGTTCCGTGACCTTTTGAACTGTGATTGAACCCTCTGAGAGATACAGGCACACCAACGAACACGCAGGCACACGCACACGCACACACACACACAAACACACACACAACTGCAAGCAGGATATGCATCACTTGTTAAATTATTCTCTGAACCCTGACTGAGGTCGCTTGTTAGTGATTAAAGGCTGCCCGATGGTGGATTGTGGGTAATGTCATGATAATTGCTGCAATGTCAACAGTGCAGTAGAAGAGGTTAATGCATATGTAAATCCACTGAAACTCACACTTCTCCCTTCATGGTGACAAGTTGTGTATCACATTAATCTCTTGTGATATCAATTTACCACTGGAATATCATACCGTGCATGTAATTTGTATTTTAATCGCTAAAATGATTGGTGGAAATTTAAGTCTCTACCCAGAGCTTTGTCTAGTGCTTGACTGAAGTGCTCTCAGTATCTCTTTAATTCATTTGGAAACAGCAGTCACCTTAACTATTGCAAATGTTTTTAGCAGACTATTCCGGCACAGTATACAAATATAAAACAGTGCCAATATTGTCATGGAAACATTTAATAGAAATAGTTAAAGGGAACCTGAGTGTGAAAAAACAGGCTGCTCTCATACGTAAAAAATGTACAAAACAAGAAATACGTATGCGTACATTTCCGGAGTCATGGAAGCCTTGTATGTTTACGGAACATAAAAAAAATTCAGTTTACCTTAACCTCACCTTACCCTAACCTTAACCTCAATATCCTAGTATGTTATGTCTGAATTAAACCTTATTTAAATTGTAACCGATTGGTCTATTCTTGGAAATGTTCTGGTAGAACGGCCGTTCAATACGTAAGAATGTAATGCAGAAAAATTTCCATTAAGTATGGTTACCCACATACTGTCATGAGAACAGGTAGGGAAAAAAAGGATAAATACATAAATAGACTTAGTTTTTTATCACTACACACGGGGAACAATAGTGTGATTTCTTCAAAGATGTAAAGTCTTCAGGTTCTGATGCAGGGATCCGAAAATCCTAAAAAAAACATTATCCCAAAAAAAACTGTCTCCACCATGCTTGACCTTCGATAAGGGGAATGATTGGTTTTCACCAGATATAACAAGACACATGTTGTAGAAGTGTCAACTAATTTGGCCAAAATCACAAGGAAGCACCTGTCAAGACTTGTCACTTTTAAGCACCAGATGAGATGACTCAACAGATGACTCAACAGATGACTCAATAGATGAATCAACAGATGACTCAACAGTGCCATATGAGTGATTGATCCTCAGTACAGGAAGTCGTGGCACCCAACCAGTTCTTGAATGCCAGGGGGCAATAATGTTTGTACGGGTGTTGCAAATGTGTACAATTAAATAAGTATAAGTACACAAATCTTGTGTTGTTTGTTCACTCAGATTCCTTTATATACTATTTGGTTTCATTTTAAGATCTGAAAACATTCAATGACAAAACTAACATGCCAAAATGCGGAACATCCGTTCACAGCACTGTACACCCCATTATGTGCAATACTTGTTCCAACCATCTTAGAAAAGTCCATGTCACAGAACATGACATCACTAAAATGAAGTCACTCCCAAACAACTTCTAATGAAACCTTATATAAACTCCAGTATGAATCATTGATATTTTGGGTCTACAGGTCAGTATGGAGGGTAGAATGCCAGTACCCCTAAATACCAAATGGAGACCTCCCCCATCACAGCCTCCCAGTCAAAGTGACCTGGTCAGTCCCTGGATAGGACACCAATGCTGCTGGAAGTGGTGTTAGAGGGCCAGTAGGGGGGCATATTTTTCCCAATGCCCCAGGGCAGTATTGGCGACATCTACCCTGCGTAGGGTGTTGTCTTTTGGATGGGACAAAATGCGTCCTTGCTCTCTGTGGTCACTAAAGATCCAATGGCACTATCCGTAAGAGATGGGGTGTTAACCCCGGTTTCCTGGACTCATTTCCAATCTGGCCTTAATACCATCAAGGCAACCTAATCATCCCTGTCTCTCAATTGGCTCATTCATCACCTTCCCTCCCCCCGCTTCTCCCCAGGACGTTGCTACTGAGAAACTGTTGAAATACTCAGTCAACTGGTGAAATAAATAAATGAAAATTATGTGTTTTCCATCAACTAAGGCCTCTGCGACACATGTCGCTCATCGATTCTGAAACTGAAGTGCATCAGATGGAACACAGCAACCAAGGAGAGATGTGTGCAGAACTCTCCTGTGACCAATTAGAGCGGAGCTTTCGAGAGCTTTTGGTTACTCATCAATGATCACACTCTAATTGGGGATTTCTATTGAACTGAGAGGTGCCTTTAAATTGTTGAACAATTAAGGAATAGAGTTACGGTTTCAGCAACACCGCTGTTCCTTTTCATCAAGGACCCTTAAAATGTTGTAAAACATTTAGATTTGTACTAAAAGCTTGAATATCAGCCTGCTAATTAGGACAAAATATATTTTCTGACAATTTCTATGTATCTGTTTTTTTCTGAATGATGAGTGCATTATGTGCTCTGCTATGTCCAGTCAGAGGTCTTGTCCTTTATTTACAATCTATGGTATATGCATACATTGCCATTATCATTATCATATAGGCTAACAGTCTTGGTACCGAAGCAATCATTGTCCCATTATGATTTCCTGGCCCTGTCATATTCAACAATTTGTCAACATTGTGCCGGCTATGTCATTGTAATTGCCCTCATTAACATCTGCTTGGCAGTCTGAATCAACAAACAGACAATAAATTTAGCTGCAATAATTACTGTCACACAATTAGATGTAATTACTATTCTATACAGCTGTGGAAAAGCAGAGTTATTGTCGGAGATTATTGTGCTACAATGAACAATCTCCGTTTGCCAGATGCAGACCATGCAGTAGAATCTATCATAGTTGTATGCAGTAATTGACCCCAGTGTTTCTACCCTGGAGAGGATCGACCAGTTGTGTGCTGTACAGTTGAACAACATTGAATGGAATATTCTTTCTCTGATCTTCTACGGGAGAAAAAAAACAAGCATTGTACCAATGTTTTGTATAGCGCATTCTCTCACCGTTTTTCCACCGCCCCATCAAATCTCAGCCCCATATGGTTTACATGCAGTGTTACGGTAAAGATTGTGTAAATGTAGTCTTTAACTGAGGCTAAAACCTCTTTTTAAGTGTTTCTTCTCAACCCCTGAAAAACGTCCTGCTGAGATGAAGAAAGAGGGATAAATTGTATAGTGGATGAGAAAGATTTAATCGTTAGTTGTCCCACGCCTTCCATTGCCAAAGAGCTTAATCTGATTTAGGGAGGGTAAAATCTCAACGGCTTTGATCCCCCCCCCCTCCTTCCAAAGTTGTAGTTTCTAAATGCAATGGGTCTTCACTCCCCAGTCCCTCCCTGTCGTCGCTCACTGGGCT
This sequence comes from Umbra pygmaea, assembly GCA_016801145.1. Taxonomy (NCBI): domain Eukaryota; kingdom Metazoa; phylum Chordata; class Actinopteri; order Esociformes; family Umbridae; genus Umbra; species Umbra pygmaea. Next base: position 1,396 of record JACXGM010035118.1, on the reverse strand, counting down.
CTTTGAAGAGGTAAACTGGGGAAAATACAGGCTTGAATACAATCTGCCGCTGCCGATCACACGCGCGCACACATCATATGCTCGCAGAGGGTGGACGTGAGTGCACGGAGTAGGGAGTTGTTCTCCGATGACGGGGATTGAGAACTTGGACATGGATGCGAGCCATTGGGAAAAGGTGAAAGGTCATCGCTTATGTTTTCATTGGTCGTGTGCCAATTCGCTGCTCCTCACTCCATGTGTCCACGTTAATCCTCTTGTCTATGACTTGTACATTAACCCTATCACATAATGATTTATAATTAAACATGGATCCATACACTCTACTCAATTATATTTCATTTTATCACGTAACATTTTCATTCTTAGTTTTTCTTGTATTTTATTCCTGTTTAGTAAAAAGGCATGACTGTACTCTTCTTTACTCATGCAGTGCACGGGCCAGAGCATTTACAAATACCTGTAAATCGAATTAATACCTTTTAGTACAACTGCATGTGATTGAATGGCTTCTTAATTTGATTAAGAAGGAATGTCGGCGTACCTTTCACCTCGACCGTGAACTCGGGGTGGACCGTAAATCAATTTACAAGCTCTGTGTTCGAGCGGGCTTTAGAACGCATCACAAACAGCATCTCCAAAGCGGGTTGGATGTTGTCAAAGAGGAAAATCAATATAGAGATGTTGTTTAATTCTCTTTAATTCTGTGAGAAACAAACAATTACACAACATGCCTGAACAGTTGAAATGACCATGTCAAAAGACCAATGTGGGTTTTTCAATTGCATGTAGAAAACATTGAGTGTAAACGACAAAAATAGCAATAACCTACAGAAAATAGATCGGTGATGTTTTCAAAAAGGTTTTCTTGATTCATGGCTCGGTAGTGACGTGTTGTTCTGTGCCTGGATAAAACCAGAAAGGTTAGAGGCCTAATGTAAAATCAATAACCTGACTAGTCCCATTTGACAATGTATGTGACCTTTTAGTGTTGGCGAGAGTATAAAGGAATGAAAGTTTAGATTGACCCTCAGATCCCTCAACTTATCACAGCAATATATTATATCAAATAATATATTTACTATATATCTTTGACAAATAATTAAGATTATTTGGTGTAAAAGGTTTTAAACAGTCAATAGCTACAGGCAGTGGTGTAGCCAGGACTTCAGGGCCCCAAGAAAGAATGGATGAAGACCTGCAGGTGCCCCCCCAATATGATAAATGACACATTATTTATATCTCAGGGCCCCCTGAATCATCATCACTTTCCCCCCCTTCAACACGCCGCTGGCCACAGGACGTCAACGTAATATAACGCCTCACAGTGGAGCTCAGGTCTTAATGGGAACGACATGAAACATTACAGCCGTAATTGAAATGTCCTAAAATACACCCC
>JACXGM010035117.1:0-11793 GCA_016801145.1 Umbra pygmaea | reverse complement strand
GTGTGTGTGTGTGTGTGTGTGTGTGTGTGTGTGTGTGTGTGTGTGTGTGTGTGTGTGTGTGTGTGTGTGTGTGTGTGTGTGTGTGTGTGTGTGTGTGTGTGTGTGTGTGTGTGTGTGTGTGTGTGTACCTTCCCCGGGCAGGTCGTCTCTGCCACTGATAAAGAGTGAGTATCCATATTGTTTCTCCAAAACCTCAGGTAGAACTTGCAAAGCAAAGGTCTCTGCCCTGGATGACCCATCGCCATCCAGATAACTGACGTAAGCGTCGTAAAGCTTACCATCTGGTGCTAGAAATGGAAAGAAAATATCAACATTATCATCCATTATCAATCAAAACATTTAGAAGATGTCTTGGATCATGGGAGCTGTGTTTGCTTACCTCGCTTTTTGGACACAAGAGGGCGCAGTTTCCTGTAGGCCAGAACCAGATCTACTTTAAAGAGGTACCACATTACTGCTCCAATGACAACCACGGAAAAAGCCAGGCAGAGACTTATGCATGTGTAAAAAACACTGTGATCGGCTAAAAAGGAAGAAAGTGAGATAGGAAGAGGTTATCGATTTTCATGCCTACACGTATTCTACATTACTATAATAACAACTGCATTTAAAATGAAATGTCTCATAGAGTCAACGTCAACATACAGCTGGTAACAGACTCTTATGGGTGCTATTTAGAAGGATCGTGTCCTACCTGGCTGAAGGAAGATGACGCCGGTGTCCTTCCCTAGGGAATTTATGGCAATGCAGAGGAAAGGAACGTTGAGGAATTTAGGATGGACCTCGGAGATGGACAGGTTGGACCAGCCATAAACACCCCCACGGTGTTCATAGCTGAGTATTCAATCAAGGTAGAGTGAGATGGCGTCACAGAGAAGGACCGAACTCTAAACAGATTCTCATTCACTTGTATGAGTGAACACACATCATTACGAAAATGCTCACATACACAGGCTGACATGTCTTTACTGTGTTAAAGGAGTACTCACAGTTCGGTATTTGCCACAGTGAGCTCCTCTATGTTTTCAGTGTGTTTGCCATCTACAGTCCAGAACATGGAGCTCTCTGCCTTCGTACCTTCCCCCACGCCTAGAAATGCGGAACACACCACCTCTACCCTGGAGCCTGTCGTCAAACAGAAAACATAGTCAGTGCCTGGAACATGTCCCAGAAACATCACATAAGTCTATGAGTTGAAAACCGCGACCAATTTCAGTACGGCAACGTTTTACTATGCCTCTAGCAAAGCTCTGTCAGTGAGTTTTATTTCAGTACTACAGTATAACCACTTATTGGAGGTAATTGGAGTGCATTCGGTGACCCATGGCCCATGTTTGTCAACCAGAAGCAGTGTTGGGTAATGTTAATTTTACGATTACTTTTCAGTTACTTGTTGAGTTCACAAGTTTTGGGAAGTCCCTAATTTAGACAAAATGATCAGGTAAGTGGAGTTCATATCTTACTAGTGACCATGATTTATATTTTCTTTACTCTTTCTATTTGTTTTATAGGTCACTGTGAAGATATGAACCTCATTTACCTGAACATTTTGTCATAATTAGGGACTTCCTAAAACCTGTGAACTCAACAAGTAACTGAAAAGTAATCGTAAAATTAACTTGACCAGAAGTGGATGAATATTGGGACTGGCCCATTAACTAATTACCTAGCAGTCTTAAAGATGCGTTTTTCAATCGATTAGGCCTTTAGGGTTTAAAGCCTGTGTATTTTATATTGGCGATGTCAAGCTAAAATGAGTCCCCACTTGGTACTCTCTTTCTCCAAGGTGTCTAGGTGAGTATTTTCAATCGCTGCTGTGTCTAGATATTGGGCCCGCCCTGCAACCACATTGGATGACTCTGTGCAGCTCTGGTTTGATTGCCAGTTCTGACAACCATACTTCTCCAACTTTAGTAAACCATATGTCACACGCTTTGGTGGAGATTCTCTCCCTGACGCTACATAAACAAACGGCTGCCGTAGCTGAGATTTCAAGCTAATGCTTAAAAATAATGATTTTACTTTTTGCATAATATAAACAATATACTACATTTTTACATTTACATTTTAGTAATTTATCCAGAGTGACTTACAGTGATCCCATACATATAAAACATATTTCAAGAACAGTCTTTTTTCATCTCCGGAACATTGTTAAAATCAGAAACTTTCTAAACTAATACACGCTTTCGTTACTTCTAGACTATACTATTGCAACGCACATCTCTCTGGCTACCCTGTCACTAAACAAACTTCAATTAGTGCAAACGCAGCTGCTAGAATTCTAATTAGAACAACAACGTTTGATCACATCACCCTAGTGCTAGCCTCTCTACACTGGCTGCTAGTAAAGACTGGCAGGCAAGTGATGTAAGACAGGTGGCCTGCGTGGAAACTCCCTGTTAAGCTTGCCTATCAGACCAAAACCTTAAACTTAAAATTATACTCTTTCCATAAAAAACATGCGTTAGGGCTGGCAGGCAAGCGATATGAGACGGTCTGTGTGGTAACTCCCTGTTAAGCTTGCCTGCTTGATAAAAAAAATTTGATTGATTGATTGATGCACATCCGGACTAAAATGGTGGGTCACACTATTGTTCAAGGAACAATATCAGAGATAGTGTTGTCTACTAAAAGGCATGAGGTCATAATATCTCACCTGGTTCAACTATGATGACTTTCTTTCTGGGATTGGTCACTTGAGGATTCAACAGGACCTTTTCTGTCCATTCAAATACCACAGAGGTTAGGTCAGCTTGTAAAAGTGTTTGGCCAGCTTGTAAAATAACCTACTGTACATGAGATGCTTCCAAACATAAGGATTCAATTTAATTAGATTCGTAATAAAAAAACGGAGACTAACAAATCTTGACAAAATTTAAATGTATAATTTGACAGTTGGTTGCAGCCACAGCAAGCATGTGCTAAAGAATTTACTGTAGTTTTATGACAAAAATGAAAAGGAGGTTTGGATATACCTTGGTTGACTTTAAGCCGGGTGCTGCGGGCAGATTTGTACCTTCTCCCGTGCAGTGAGAAGTCTATAATGCAGGTGTAAACACCTGCAATGCTGTCAGTGCTATTTGTTAACCAGAGCCTCTTCAGATCATCGTTTTCATTGCTGTTCTCTTCATGCCTACAGTCCTGCATATCAATCAGAGAGGCTGTGTGTCAGTGTATTTGCTATAACCCTACTTAAGCCAAAATAGAAAGGTGAAACATTAGAACATTACTTTTTTTTTTCAAATGTAGTGTTCATTTAGAATATTTTTTTTCAAAGATAGATTGAGTCATGTGAATAGGCTGTTCAAGTACAGTTACTGGGTGTGCCTAGTGAAGCTTTACCTTGAACCATTGGATGCGTGCTGTGGGGTCCAGTCTAAGGACATGCCTCTGTCTGCAGAACACCACTTGACTGGTCCCTTGGGATACAGACCTGGTCTCAGCTGGGACAGGACAGCACCCAGGGTCCACAGTCAGCACAAACTCAATATTCCACCGTGCTTCATGGTTCCTGAGACGTAATTTGGTACATTTGATACAGTAAAAGTAAAAAAAAAATGTTTCGAAAAACACCTGAACATTTAAGAACAGTAATTTTAGGATTAATGCATACAAATTGGAGATTGACCAGCCTGGAGCTCAATGCCCTAAAGACAGTGGAAATGAAAGTGGACTTCAGAAGAAGCCCAGCTGGCCTCCCCATGGCCATGTGTGGCTCCCCATTAAACTCGGTGAAGTCCTTCCACTTCCTGGGTGCCACCATAGCCCGGGACCTCAAGTGGGAGTTGAACATCAGCCCCATTACAAAAAAGCACAAGAAACGAAGAAGCACTCTTCCCTACAGCGGTAGGCCTAATGAACACGCCCCCGAAACCAAACTGACTCTGCTCCCCCCCACACGTAAAGTTAATAACTGTACAGATACTGTAGATATATTGTTCATATTCTACTAATATCCTATTAAACAGTTTTAACTGTTTTACATTTTACTGTTGTTTACATTATACTTTTACATTAGAGTATAATGCATATGTACATTATATGGTTCATGTAATGTTGACCGAAACAACGAGATTCAGGGTACAAGTGGACGAAATGGGTTTCCACAGAGTGGCTGGCGTCTCCAGGCACGTCAAGCTGGGAAGAGGCCTCGGGGAAGACCCGGGACTAGGTGGAGTAAGTATATCTCCGTCCTGGCCTGGGAACGCCTCGGGATCCCCCAGTCGGAGCTGGTTAATGTGGCTCAGGAAAGGGACGTTTGGGGTTCCCTGCTGGAGCTGCTGCCCCCACGACCCGACCCCGGATAAAGGACGAAGATGAATGTACTGTTGATCAGTGATATTCAACCCTCTCCTCAGGGAAAAACACTGTAGATATATGTAAACCTGTTCACATAGATATCCTGCATATCCTGCACTTTAAAAGCTTAAGAAACATATCCCAGATAACGGTCGACTCGGTACCAATGTGTTATTGACCCCTAGGCTCATTTTGCGCTGGAGTTGTTCCTTAAGACTTAGACAAATGGAATTTAATTGCTGGTGTTAAAATTTAATAATTAATTTTTTACAGTATTGTTTTTAAAGTATTGCGCATTGCCAGTCAGGGGTGCCAGTTACTTTGGAGCCCACTGTATGTATATATATATATATATACCTGAAACTTAAAAGTTAATTTTATTTACATTTCAGTGATTTATTTACAAAAAAGGCAGGCACTAATAGACCAGAAAGAAAATATTTTTTTGGGTAAAACTTGCTTGGCAATAAATCTATTTCTGATTCTGATTCTTCAGTATCTAAAATGTAACAAATGCATTTGCTACGTTGAATATAGTCACATACTGAGTTTTCTTACCTGAGCTCACAGGTATAGCTTCCGCTATGGGAGATTAAGGCAGGTAAAAACCACAAAATCTTCCCTCTGACCTCCAAACCAGCGGTGGTGTTCAGGGTTTGATTCCCCCCTTGTTTCCAGGTCACATTGGTAGGGTCCACATTGTCATCATCATCACCACAATTCAGCTGAAAGAAGTAACCAGCACTGGTATAGTGGGTTTCTACTGCCCCCTTTAGGTCTGGAAGACACAATGAAGAGGTTTGTCTTTTAACAGGTTTATGTTAACTCATTTTAAAGGCAATTTAAAAGAAAGACAGGAAGTCAAAGGGGAAACTATTTAAGAAATGAGGCCATGGTTATGTAGAGAATACATTTGACGCCAGCCTTCTCACTTTCAATTCAAATTTTGACCCCATTTAGGAACACAGGATGTGTATAGAAACGTAAGCATACACTTATGGGCCCCAGAAAACCAAATGTTCAAAGGAGTGAAGACGGGATGAGAAATGACACTTTTATACCAATAAAAAACAGTTATATATAGTTCACAATGGTTGTATACTGTATAGGTCACAATTCAACTACTCTACAACGCTAAACACACAGACCATTTCATGGACCAAAATTAAAGCCACACTTTTTAAAACATTACTGAGGTTTATAAATGGACTTTTCTTCCTTGGGATGCTATCAACTTTTCAGTTGCATTTCACTGCAATAGCAATTAGAGAAGCCGTCTGCCTACATAATGGTCTTTAACACTGAGGAAAACTAAAGGTATAGGTTAGAACCAAATATGGTTATTAAGAGTGCTATCATACGTGAACCAATTTAAGGTCTATGAAGGGCCATAAAGAATTTAGTTTTTTGAAGAACTATAAAAAACGGCATATTATTTAGCAGACAATTTTGTCATTTATCCAGAGCACCTTAGAGTAAGTACAGGGACATCCCCGTGGAGCAACTTAGGGTAAAGTGACTTACTCAAGGATGCAACCACATTTAGCACAGTAAGAAATCGAAACGGCAACTTTCTGACTACAAGTCTGACTTCCTAACCACTGAGGCATCTGAAGTCATACAATTTGCAGTGGCGCTCAGGGCAACATTATTTTGAGTCAATATTTTAAAGAATTTATAGGCAATGTTTGGCTTAAAAATATATTTTAAAATGATTTTAATATTTTGCATATAAGGCCAACATTTTGCATGTAATGCCAGTTTATTTGTTAATTTCTAAAATGTTGCTGGATGTAAATATACAGAACCCAGTGAGCACAAAGCCGTTTAAAAGAGGTATTAAAGATGACATTGTCGGATGTGGAGACAGAGTCCAGATTTGGGACAGAGTGAATGTTTTTATTAGGTCTTTTATGGCCATAATAAAGACATAATTCACGGATGTAGAAAAGACGTAATTCACATATACAACAGACGACTTTATCGGACGTTGTGCCTAAGTCCAGATTTGGGACAGAGTGAAAGTTTTTCCTACGTCTTTTATGACTCTAAAGAAGATGTAATTCATTCATGTAGAATAGACAACTTTGTTGGATGTTTACTGTCTTTCATGGCCCTAAAAATACGTAATTCATGCACGTAGAATAGATCACTTTGTCTTTTGTCGGATGTTGTGCCAACCAGATATGCCACAAGTTAGTGTAATAGAGAACTTGACCAGGTAAAAGAAGTTCTGTAATTTTAGAGTGTTTCCTATTGTTCCAATTGCAGATATAACAATTGGAATTTCCCATCAAATAACAACAATTTTGTACAGTGTAGTCATGTTTTAGTTTTTCATAGATCACTGGTAATTTACCTGGTCAATATGGTCTTACTGAGGAACTTCCCAAAAGTTGTGAACTCAGCCCAACCCAGAAAAGTAATCTATTACACTAGTGGCATCTCTGGTGCCAACATCCAGATTTGGAATGGGGTGAAAGTCTTTACAACGTTTTTAGTTGGAATGGGGTGAAAGTCTTTACAACGTTTTTAGTTGGAATGGGGTGAAAGTCTTTACAACGTTTTTAGTTGGAATGGGGTGAAAGTCTTTACAACGTTTTTAGTTGGAATGGGGTGAAAGTTTTTACAACGTTTTTAGTTGGAATGGGGTGAAAGTCTTTACAACGTTTTTAGTTGGAATGGGGTGAAAGTCTTTACCACGTTTTTAGTTGGAATGGGGTGAAAGTCTTTACAACGTCTTTAGTTGGAATGGGGTGAAAGTCTTTACAACGTTTTTTGTGGCTCTAAAAAAGATGTTATTTACTCATGTTGGATGTTAAAAGGATGTCTTTTCCAGGCCGCAAAAAATACTTTTTTTCCAGGCTGTTCTTTCAACAACATCAAATAACATGTTGTCTACTTTTATTTCTCCCCATGAAATTCAACATTGTTTACAAGATATCCTGTCAGCATTGAATCAAATTCTAAATATACTCTTTGAACAATTACATTTAAAAGGCTGACAGACAATGTATTTAGTATTAACTTTATTTCACTTTACAATGGAATTCATTTCACATTTATTTTACATTCTTTATTGAATTTTTCATTATGAAACATTCCAGTTCATTTAGGAAAATACATTTTCATTTGAACTTGACACATAAACGTTAGTTTGATCGTAACAACTGATCAACAGTTTAAAATACAATCCTGTGTTTTTTGGATGTGTTCTTTGATTGACTTCTTACATATTTTACATTAAATTACAAGTGTATTAGGAACACGAAAATGTATCTTTAATACAGACTACAAGCACTGAAAGTATGGACATAGCTCTGCTTGTAAAAAACACAAGTTAACTTAAATAGTCTGCAAATAGGCTTGTGTGTCACCTCCTGCTCTTCCTGGTGCGTGTGTTAGTGGTTGTGATTCCTGTGTTGATAAGGGTATATGTGGCCTTAGGACCCCACTTCTTGCAGCTGGAAAAGGGGGGAAAACAGTTAAATTACGGTAGCATCCACCCATAAAATAAAAAAATGAAACATTCAATTTGTGAAAAGGTACCCTAGTTCAACACTTGTTTTGCTCCCTTACTTTGGGCAGAACTGTAACAACTTGCACTGCCCTGTGCTGGGGTTATGTGCAAAGTCGGAAATACTGTGATGAGGATTTAGCCCTGGCCGCTGTAATGTAGTTGTCCTGCAATGCAACAACTTTGCCCATTACGTCTTGCGGGCAGACCAAAATCACCAACCGATTGGGTCCCACTTGTTGTTGATTCTTCACAAAAAATTACAGTTTCATATCTTTATATTTGAAGCTTGAAATGTGGCAAAAGGTTGAAAAGTTCAAGGGGGCCGAATATTTTTGCAAGGCACTGTATATATAAAGCTACGATGCTCTTTTCGCTACATCGGATGCGGTACCCTATATACATGTACGCCTGGCAAACAGGACAGTATACATTATGTACGAAACTATACGAGGTGAAGGCTCAAACAATAAAGTACACATACAGTGAATAACAGCTCCTCTTTTCACAAACATACCGCTCCTTGCTTCTCTTCTCCATGACAGGACTGGAAGTCAACAATAACACGCGCCGACCATAATGGAACACTGGGATCAAATAGGCATCTTGATTACTCATTACGCGCCAGTGTGAGTATTTAGCTACCCAAAGCCCCATTCATGCGTAATTAGTAACCAAGTGCCCACCATTCTCCCAGCGTCCAGAGGTCGGCGCATGACACAAAAACACAAACATCGAAACAATATACACAACATATATGCCACGAACATTTAACATCCTCACATTTCGTGACACCGAATCTAACAAATCAGCCAGTGTATATAACTGTGTTTATTTTCCAGTGAAGTCTACACTAGTCGATTGTCGAAGTCATACAATTCAATATTCCAAAACGTATTTTTCCACAAAAAAAGATTTTCCGTGGTTATGTCCATAGACTACTGTAGCAACATTGATCGACTGTAACCTGACACTACAAAGCTCCCAACAGTTCAAGATTTCAAGAGTTATCGCGCATGAGCATAGGTAACTAAGCAACAGTGTAGACTCAGTCCGTGAGGTGCCAAAGTAGTGGTTCACGTTCAAGTTACCTTTATTTGTCCCCCAATGGGGCAAAGTTTTGCAGCAGATAATATATAGTACAAATCACACACAATCACAATTACACAAACATACAACGTGTCACGTTACCTGGCCGAATAGTTGCTACTAGTCATTGTATGGATATAACCACGGCAAATCTTTTTTTTGTGGAAAAACACGTTTTGGAATATTGGATTGTATGACTTCGACAATCGACTAGTGTTGACTTCACTGGAAAACTGAAAATAAACACAGGTATGTACACTGCCTGATTTGTTAGATTCGCTGTGTTCACTATAAGGAATTACTGCACATGGCTATATGCACTAGTAATGACATTTCGAACATGTTTAAATACTAAAAGCACATTTTAAAACTTGCCCCATAAATGTGTAACGGGTGTACACTGGAGCAGGGGGATAACACGGTTTTCGCACAACAGATGTTTGAGTTATTCTTCCTACTGAGAGCACTCCATATATCCAAACAACAGATCATTGCTAGTTAACAATGTAGTTCAAATCAGAATACAGCAAACTACACCTTAAATCAAGAAGTATATGGGCACTATATGAAACAGAAAATAAACTTGTAAAAATATGAATCACACTTACCATTATTACAAACAGTGCAAGAGGACAACTTATGCCTCCCTGTCTGTGGCAATGACAGTATAATGAATGGACGAACAGACCCCATTCATTCCTATGGAGAGCAAGTGAAGTCAATTAGAAGCACTTTTTTGGTAATAGCTGAGCGTACTGCGCAGCCTCACGATAAGCGTGACGACGTAGATGTGACGTGAGCAACGTGTCTGTACGTTATAATACTTCTCGTGGCTTTGCCAAGACAAATCTGAATCATTACGAATCTTGCCTCTTGCAGAGAAAGGAGAGCATGAGTTGCCCATGAGCGTAAGAGCAGGAGTACCTTTTGGTAATTAATCTGATTAATTATTTTGTCATTTTGACTGTATGCCTCCCAATTGCCTGTGAACTTCTCCTGGACGTAACTTTAATTTCTCTACTGCGCGACAGTAAGTTGCGTGGTTATGACACAATAGTTAGCATATTTTCCAGCCTGATCTCTCAGAATTCCGTGAAATGACCATGGATCCTTAACTTCAAAATCCGTGGCAGTTTCATAGAATGGCAAAACATTCCGTGTAATGAACACAGACCAAAATCCGTGGCATTTTCACAGAAAAGTCTGTGATGGGCACACAGTGAGACCTTGCTGTTTACTCGATCTAAGCCTTACCCAAACCCTTACCCTAACCTTAACCACTCAGAAACCTTGCTGTTAACTCCATGTAATATATATTACGTTGTAATGTATTGTTTGGAAACATGGTGACAGTGAGGAAAAAAAGGATCAAAAAGCACATTTGAAACACGTTTGCATAGAAAACAAAATACATGTTAAGTGTCCGCCTGGATTTGAACTCGCAATCTCGGGGAGGTGAGTCACCTGTTTATATGCCTGTCCACCGTCTTAGACTTTCCTGTTTAAATCAACAGTTAAGCTGAATTGTCTCTGCAAAGAGACCTCCCGACTATTAGATATCTTACATTTTTATACAAAGAATGATGTCACAACAAAAACTTGACACTGATTCCTTCTTGGTCCCATTTGTCAGCATTAGTACAAGTTCCCTCCCGTGGGCACAAATGACTTCAGTAAACACATCTGGTCGGACCAAAAAGCCATAACAATTATCTGGCTATTTTTCTCCATTTGGTCACACTGGCTTTAGATTTACATACATTGCATTCAGCGACACCCTGTCTCCTGTGTTAATTAAAACTATGTCGGCCACATTCTACAGTGAAACAAATCTTAATAGTCATAGTCATTGTTAGTAGTGTTACTAGTGTTATTTCTCTTGTACTGCCACTTTACATTCCAATAATTTACCTCTCTATTTCAGACCATATTTGCACTGAGTGTACAGTATTTGTTATTATCTAACCTAATGTAGTTTATATGTGTAACTGTATACCTGAATGTTTGTACTTTATGTGCAATTTAAAGTCACCTTGCACCTTATCTCGGCCAGGTCGCAATTGCAAATGAGAACTTGTTCTCCATCACAGCTTTAGAATAACTTGATCATGGATGTATAATTTCCACACAATTTCCACATAACATGGAAAAATAATTTTAGAAACATAATCAACTAATCTAGACATTTTAAAGTATTTAGTAAATTATTATCCCGACTAAGTGTTGATCAATGAACAGAGATTCTGTATTAATTATACAGGGAACCTAAATGCAATGTGTGTGATTCTTTTTCTCATTTCATTGCGATAATATTTTTATTGCATATTTGCTAAAAGCTGCTTCTGCACAAGCTATAAAAATGATTACACTTATTATTGATGATTACACTGTTAATTACTACGACAAGCAAAGACTTCTATTCTAACTAGATAAATACTGTATATTTAATAAAAAATTGGTATCTAGCTATATTGTACAACCCTCCATTTTATAATATGAATGCTGTTACAATTCCCAAATGTTATAAAACCATGACGTACAGTACCATTAGTACGATTCTGGTCATGATTGTGAAAGTAAAACGGAATCAAATTTCTATGCATATGCTCATAAAATTTTAAATAGCCTAGTGTTTTGCTATTGATAATGTGTGCATAGCCACAAAAAATGACATGGGTGAAGAATTGGTAACACTTTATTTTGAGAGTCCATCTATAGATGCTCTACATATTATCTGCATACTGTCAACAACATTTTAACAAACTATCTACTAACCCTAACCCTAATCCTAACCTTAACCATTCCCCTTATGTTAAACCTAACCTTAACCATTACCCTAAAACATATTCTAAACTTACCCCTACCCTTAAAATACACAATTAGTT
>JACXGM010035116.1:0-11774 GCA_016801145.1 Umbra pygmaea | reverse complement strand
GAACAACAGAGGTTATATAGAGACATTGATTAACACATGGAGGACACACACACCCAGGGAACAACAGAGGTTATATAGAATATTTAAATGTTGTATTACTAAACTAATGCCAACCGTAAATCTCAGAAATTCTCGTTGGCGTAGTTTCCTGAGAAATTACGTCCTCAGGAAACTATTTTGAAAACCTAAATTATGTTATATGCCAACATATTTAGGGTGTTTTTACGTTTGAACTGCACGTTGTGTTATTAGGCTATATTTGTACTTCAATTACGTTGCTCCGGTACATTTCGTTTAGCGGATTATTGCGAGAACATTCCATACATTCCATAGCGTTCGAAATTATTTTGCAACATTCACAGTTAAGGTTAGGTAGGAGGATACTAACGGTTAAGGTTAGATATGACGTTACTGAGGTTAAGGTTAAAATTAAGGTTAGGGTTAACATTACAAAAACCGTCAATCGCCTGTCTGCATGATGCAAGCAATGTAGAACAGAACACACACAAAGTTCCACTCTGGATTTGAACTTGCGAACACTGGCATGCAAGTTGCGGATTTATACCCCCATCCACCATCCCCGACCTCCACCCTAGCAAAAACTATGCTATTTACAGGCTACATCATGATGTTCAGATGTTCATATTGAACGTTATTTGAGTGTTCAATTTAGTTCCCTACAAACGTAATTGACCATCTCATATGTTCATATTTGACATATTTCGGTTTTACAAAATAGTTCCCTCAGAACGTATTTAATGTGATTTAGGGCTGACTAATGCTTTGTCACATTTCCGTTGCTACAGATATGGCCCTATCATTACATCTGTTAATTCTAAATTTATGAAAATTAACTAGTTGTTAGTTTGATCAATAGGCCGGGGCCTGCATGTTTGTGCCTCTTAGCATATACATTGATCAAAATGTACATAGTGTGAAATATAGGGATAGGACTGTGAAGAGTATATATTAATGGATGCAAAGTTTGCTAATGTTTTGTACTGATGTCTCATGGGAATCAAACCCAAACCCTGGTGTTGTAAGTGCTATGCTTTACAAGCTGCACTATGGAACTGTCTACAGCCACCGCTGTACTGAACTACTGTATGCTATAGGTCATATGGAACAAAACACCCATGCACATCACAGGGCTTTGAGAAGGTCTCACACATATACATGTGTGCTCATTTATCATCCCCTCAGCAAGAGCACACTTGCATACATTATTGCTATTTTGCTCACAACAGTATACACAGCACATATGCTAAATTTTTCAGACTACTAATTCATGTTTTACAGAGGTCAGCGCGGCAAACAATACATAGAATTGATTGGATCCCATCTCACATTCCCCCCATTTTACTGTTGCTGCTTGTTGTAAATTTTCTACCTCACAGTTTTATGGGGTGGCCAGGTGGCCTAGTGTTTATGGCATCTGATGGGGTGTCCTTAACTCTGTTCAATCCCCTAACTTTCAAGGTGAAAACGTTGTTGATCTTTCAGTGAGCAGGACTGTTAACCCTCATTCCTCTCAGGTCAGTTCTGCAAATAGAAATAGTTCATTAGGCAACTTGTTTGATGTAAATAATGGTAAAACAAATACAAAAAATACAGTACTGTCTGTGCACTTACAATTTAATCATTTAACAGAGGCAGAGCAACTTACCGTGAATACAGGGACAGACCTCTGGAGTAACGTAGGGTAAAGTGCCTTGCTCAAGGACAAAATGACTTTGGCACAGTAAGGAATTAAACTGGCAAACTTCTGACTACAAGGCTGACTCCCAAACTACTGAGCGAGTACATTATAAGTTATCTTTAATTAACATGGGCTGGATTAAATGTCTTATGTATGGTAGTTTAGTATAACTGTATATTGATTTTAAATTAATTATAATTCATTTAAAATAAAAAGTAACTTTTTGTAGGCTATGCAATTAGTATACTATGTATAACTGCAATCTTGGCTGGCACTAAACAAGTTGTGTAAACAAAATCCCATTTAATTATATTCTTAACCAACGATCATGATTAGTTTATTGGAATCAGGTATGTTGGGTTTTATATATGATGACTTTAACTTAAATGTATGTAGTTCTATATGGACACACCAAATACTAATTCACTCGGAATCTATAATTTAAACACTCAAATTAACCTGGAGGCCATACAAAAGAATGCAAACAAATAAAATGTTTAGTGGAAATATAATTGAAAAAAGTATAATACAATCATTTTTTTAAATAAAATATTTGTAATTTTGGTTTATGATTGAGTGGAATTTCTTTGAATTGTTGAATTCTGTTTCATGTCACTCAAACTCACATTATAGTTCTACATCCCTTAGAATGTGGCCAATTTAATTGAAATTTCACCTCATTGAATGGTAGTCGATTCCAAAAGCCTGACTAGTGCACAACCTTATTCCTACAGTCAGGATATTAATAGCTAGATGTTGGCACTAAAGTAAAGGCTATGTATGAATGCCTTATACCTATGGCTGGATGTTAGGGATTTATAGTGCTGCTTGTAAGTTTGTGAACACTACAGTGGTGGTCATGAATGGTGTAAAAAACAAACATAATCTCTTTATATTTCCTTCAAATCTTAAAGAAACAATGAGCAATTTTGGCAATTGGTTGTTAATGTTGGTATATTCTTAGATAATGTGTATGCATCATACACACTCAGGGCAAAATGAGAGGTTTAAAACATTATTTTGTTTATTGCAATAGACAGATTGCATATTAAATAAAGATATTCCAATATAATCGCAAAAAAACAATTTATGATATATAAGGGGACACTGAAATCACCTATGTAACCAAAATAATGAAAATAAATCACATTACATTGGCCAATGGAGACCAAAATCACTGAGATTCAAATTCACACCAAAAACCAAAGTAAACTATTTCAATCACAGGCTGTTACAACTTGCGTGAATTTCATCACAGCAACTCATAATGCGACTCAATACTGTGTATTTTCCCCCACGTGCCTGTACTCTCGATAATGTCTTGGTATGCTCCTGATGAGACGGCAGATGGTGTCCTGGGGTAACTGGATCAAGGCATCAATGAGCACCTAGAGAGTCTATAGCGCTACTTGGTGGCATCGAATACACCGACACAATGTCCCAGAGGTTCTCAGTTGGATTCAAGTCTGGGGAACGTGAAGGTCAGTCAATGGCATCAATGCCTTCGTCATCCAGGAACTTCCTAAAAACTCTGGCCACATGACGCCAGGCATTGTCCTAGACCAGGAGGAACCCAGGGCCCACTGCACCATCTTAAGTTCTGATCATGGGTCTAAGGTTTTCATCCCGGTACCTAACAGCAGTCGTGGTGCCTTTGGCTAGCACATGGAGGTCTGTGCGACCCTTCAAGGATACATTTTGCCTCCTCAGACCGTCACTGATCCACCACCAAACCGGTCATGCTGGATAATGTTGCAGGCAGCATAGCATGCACCACGGTGTCTCCAGACTCTTTCACGTCTGTCACGTGCTCAGTGTGGACCTGCTCTCAACTGTGAAGAGTACAGGACGTCAGTGGTGGCCCTGACAATTCTGGTGTTCTCTGTCGAATTCCAATCGAGCGACACAGTGCTGGGCTGTAAGCACAGAGGACGTTGGTCCCTCACGCCACCCTCATGGAGTCTGTTGCTGACCGTTTGGTCAGAAACATGCACACCAGTAGCCCGCTGGAGGTCATTTTGTAGGGCTCTGGCAGTGCTCCTCCTGTTCCTCCTCATACAAAGGAGCAGATACCGGTCCTGCTTCTGGATTTATGCCCTTTTATGGCCCTTTAGCAAAACACAAAACTGAAGAAGACATTTTCTGAAAGGATAAGGAGAGAGCAAATGTGGTCTGTGGCCACCACCTGCAAAACCATGGACTCGACTGGACTCATGAGTCCACATTTGAAATATTTGTCTGTAGCAGATGGCAGTTTGTTCGCCAAAGGGCTGGAGAGCGGTACAAGAATGAGTGTCTGCAGGCAGTGCCTTTAGGTCTCACACACCCCTACAACATCAGTGAGCCTCCACCATCCTTCACATTGGGGATTGTATTCTCTTCACTATAAGCCTTGTTGACCCCTCTCCAAACATAGATTTCATAATATTTTTTATCTACTGATTTTCTCTGAACCAACATCAGTAAGCAGATGGTATAGATAAACCTATCAAGTGACAGAAAAAATACAAATTCAATTA
Organism: Umbra pygmaea; assembly: GCA_016801145.1. Taxonomy (NCBI): domain Eukaryota; kingdom Metazoa; phylum Chordata; class Actinopteri; order Esociformes; family Umbridae; genus Umbra; species Umbra pygmaea. Next base: position 7,556 of record JACXGM010035116.1, on the reverse strand, counting down.
AAATGTCACAGTGAACAGTAAAACAATCTATAATCGCCCAAAGGGTTCATATACTTCCAAGCAGCTCTGTTCCTCTGAGTTATATTTGTGTTGTTTTTGTGTTAGATATGACCCCCTTTCTATACAGCCTTTCTGGAAGTGTCATCAATTATCCATCCATGTTTTGACAAGGGTGATGTCATCCATATAAAAATGATGAATTCACCAAGTCACATCAACTTCCTTTGTACATTTGACATGATGTTGTGGATTGTGATCTTCAGGAGGTAGTGGATCTAGCTGGAAGGTGAGATCATTAAAACATGTTTAGATAAACAGCTTTGTACTCATGTAGGAACTTCTTTGATAACAGCTCCAGCATTATTTAATGTCTAATTGACCTTTTGTCAAAGTCAAATCACTGTCATATCCTGAAATATCAAAAAGACAGAAACAATTAACCTTTTTGTGAACTGATTTGCATATTTTAATCTGTTCTATAGATTGAAGGTAGATCTTCTGTCATGGGCTGTAATTGTATTAGCCCTCTAACCAATGCCTTTCTAGCCTGTGCCATATGGGTTTCGTTCAAAGTGAGACTAATATGCTTGCATCTGAACTTTTTAACCAAGATTATGCAAATACTTTTCTTGTCTAGAGCAGTTTTCATGCTGGTAAAATTAAATGTCAAATCTATAGAGCTCAGTTTCTTTCAGAGAAAAATTATAGGTCACCATTTAATGTTCAAATTTGTCAGTGACAGGGAACTGTACTGTATGTTCTGATTAAAATTTCTCCCAAAACCACCATCAGAACATGCACATTATAAACATTACCTTATATCTCTGTGTTTTGGTAAAGAAAATAGATCCAAATTCTTAATTACTGTTTACAGTTTAATGAAAGACACACACACACACCATATTGACAAGCATTGGTGCCTGAATTAGATGATCATTACATGATGTATCACTGACATACTCATAATGAGACCTCTCAACATTGAGTACTGTAGGAAATATCCTCAACTGCAGCCACAATGCTAGCTGTATTTTTCTATACACCTAATGTATAGCCGCTTTTCCGACCGCAGGGATTTTTGCAGTTCCTAGAACATAACGTTCCTATAACCCTTTTTTTCTTGTGTTCCAAAAGAAGAAATTGTGGGATTATTTAGTTCCTCGCACCGCAGTTCCCATAACTATTTTAGGTCCTACTCTAGAGCAGGGTCTTTCCATTTTCCCTTTTCCTAGGTCTACTTTGATTGGTCCAATTTATAAATTACACCTGTCGCTTAGTTTGTCTGTTGCGTAAAATACATATTAGGCTGGAGCCTTTGTCTTTTGTGTTTCTCTGTTAAGTAGCTACTCAATTTCTATGACTAGAGCCTAGTTTTTAAACGCCGCAGTTCAAACTCCGTTATTAGGTGATAAACACAACACTCTTTTTTTAAAATTGTATTGAATGTTGTTTTTAGCCTCGTAATCTGAACAAACAAACAAACAGCAAGCCGCTGAAGGAACCCAGCACTACTTGGGCTGAAAACAACCAGATCATCCGCATACATAAGATGATTTACACACTTATCTCCAACCCAGTGTTACAAACATTAAACTGTGAAATGTTGTTGTATGTGGCGCTACGCTAAAGTCTAGTGACAACGCTATAAAATACCTTTGCAGTGCTTGCGTCACTCCCTTATCCCTCCTACCATTTCCTATGGCCACTTGACCAGTGCGAATGCAAATAGCAAAACCGGTTTTGGGGGAGAGTAGTTAGTAGAACTGTTTAAAAGTGGACTGTTCCTATAACTACGCTCCTGTAACTACTTGGTCGGAAAGCGGCTTATGTCACTTGTCTGATTATTGTACCTCAAGAAAGACTTTTACAACTTTTACAACTTCTAAGATACAGTACTGGGCCTTTGCCTTAGGCACCTATAAAAACAAATCTATAAATGGATGATGCTTTCAAAAACATAGGAATGAAAGTTCCTAAAACATATACATTTAAGAGCAGAAAACAGTGAAAAACAATAAAATAATAACTATAAAAATGTTTTACGTTTCACACCTTCACCATTTAGTTTGATTGTCCTTCACCCAGTTTAATTCCTTCTACATCCATTTTTGTTTCAGTTACTCAGGTTGTTTCTATCAGTGCATTATGTCATTGATCTTTAGGATACCTGTTTGTTATCATTGTATCAACATGCACTGGCTGATATACCTGAAAAGGTAATCAGGTTTTCATCTGAAATGTGGTGTATTACAGAATGTTACGTTCTTTACAAAATATACATAATTCTCTCCAGCATTTAACTTTTTTGGCAAATGATGGTTTGGAAATAAATTGCTTTTTTCAACTGACGAACACTTAAGTCGACAAATATCTAGGTTGCTGAAGACTTTTTCACTGTACTGAATATTTATAGCATTTTAGGCAAGGTGGAAAGATGTGAGGCAGGCTATGATCCAAAAACAGATTTTTTGGTTCCCTTTTTGAACTGTTTTGCATCGGTCTAAATGCTGCATTGAATACATGAATCAAGCATTTAATGGACATTGATTTAAAGCAATATGTAATCAGGCTTTATGCAAAGCTGCTTGTATGACAACAAATTCTTTGAATCTTGGCTGTGCGTCTTGCTGACGTGGCCGCTGGAGCTGACATGAGCCCCCTGTAAGCCTTTTAAATCCAGCCTGTCTTGCTGAGATCCCTGATCAGTCATCGCTGTCTCTGTCTCTCTGGCAAACAGATCCTCCACTCGATGCACAACATAGACCTGCTTTAACCCTTGTTTCCACATTTGGTATATTTGTTGTCCAATTGCAATGATTACATATTCCAGGTGAAAAACATTTGTCTGGTCATTGTACAAATCTCAAATTAGGTTCCAAAAACAGGGCAGAGTAAACAATGTCTAAATACTTCTAGAGTTCACTGTATTTCCTTGAACTGTTTCTGACTCCAACAAGACACCTTGACTTGAACATTCAGTGAGTTGTGTACAGCATATGGCGACTGGAGGCGGGGAACGGACTGATGAGTACAAGCCATCTGTCTCTCTGACTGGGTTTCTTGTACCTGTGTGAAACAAACATCAAAAGACTCCCATAAAAGAGAGGTGTTGAGAGGACGGAAGAGCTGGAAGTGAGAGAGACGGAGAGAGAGAGAGACGGATAGAAACAGAGAGAGAGAGCACAGGATAAAACCAAGATGAGAGGGATGAGCTTGAAAGAGGGGGTGGGTGGGTGGGTTTAACAGAGAGATGGACAGAGGAAGACACTGGTGCCTGGAGCTTTAGGTAGGCTTAGCGTGGCTGCCTGGTTGCTGAGAGACTGAACTCTTCATCATGCTTTGATGTGTAGATTGTGGGTTACCTGAAGTCTTCCTGTCCTCCGATCAATGCTGATGTGCCCCTTCAAGCTCCGCCTCTTGTCTCCTAATCACAGGGAATATTCATTAGCACTCATTACGGAGATATTATTCATGAAGTGTGATATCTCTATGGGACGCCACGTCTGGAGTGCATGGGGTTTGATCAGAGGTCTTGAGCTGATCTGATACAACACACACCAACACACACACACACACATATTCTGTGATCCCCGTTTACTCTGACTGGATATGAAAATATGAAGGTATACAGGTGGGCATTTGTGTGTATTTTAGTGAGGGGTTTTGTTTGTAAATATGTCCTGCTCAATTTCCTGATTCGGTTGGCCCACATGTCAGTATAGCCCCATTTGTTGTTGTCACAGTTGCATTGGATTCGCCCTAAAAATAATGTACCCCTGTTTGGGCACAGTTGGGCAAAATAAGTTGTCTGATGAATCTGCATAACTGTTCACAAAATATTTGATATATTATCAATTTAATTGGAGTTGTTCCTTACTAGACTGAACTGTGCAAACCAGTATAATCCTGTATACATTTGTTTATCTGGACAGTAAGTGTTTATTTTGCCATAAAACAGCCTATCATATATACAGTACTAATAAACATGGAAACAATAACAATTAATATTGATTGACTGTAATATTGATTAATTAAAGGTGATTGATATATTTATTGTGAGATATCTAAGGACATTTGGCAAACCTGGGCAAGTTAAAAACAGCAAACAATGGAAACCCCAAAGCTCTTAGCATCAGATCAGCAGTACATAAAGGGTTACTTTGCAGAGGTAAAGAAAGAAATTCTGACAGAGTCATCTGGCACCAAGAGAAAAGTACTGTAAAAACATTATATATTCAGCACCCGGATAAGATACATGCAGTCTCAATCATGCCTGCTGATAAAATAAGACTACTTATATACAGTATTGTATATTACATTGGCCAACCTAGAAACTCAAACTCAACCTAATTGAAGCTATTTGGGATCACAAGGAAAATAACAAAAAGCTATCAAAATTAATGACAGTTATGGCAAATCCTGAAAGACACTTAAAAAAAATTACCACAGGACTACTGACTTGTTTTAAATACACCATATTACTATTACATTATTGTACCCGTGTGACACAGTGTTTATTTTAATGTAATTTTTTTTGTATGTATTTTTCTTTCTTTTTTCAAATAAACACTTACTGTTCAGATATTTTATTACAATTATACTTCTACACAGTACTGTCATTGCTAGTCATGTTTTCTGCCCTTGGTATACTGTATGTAGAATCAAGTCTCAGGTAGGCATACCAAGCTGTCATTAGTAGCTTAACAGACCATCATAATTTTCCTTTCATATCTCACACCTGTCAAGCTGTCTGAACCAAATGGTTTCAAACTAGCGTGGTGGAATGTAAACACAGAGATGATCGTGAGGCCTGCTTTTGCATTTGGAGGATGGGTGGAGAGGTTTCTTGTAATGCGCTTGAAATCTGTGTGATAAATGCACTTTGTTATGGTAATGAGGGTGGATGACAGCCCATTGGCTATGCCACAGCACCATCCTGCCATCTTCCTCCTCAGGATCCACTGCTTTTGTTATCTCTGCTTGGCAGCTGGAGAAAGAGCTCTGAAGAGCTGGAGGCAGGCGTAGTGTGGGCTCAGGCCCTGCAAAACAGTCCATACAGACTCCTTTTGCTAGTAGCTGTCTGCTCAGAGAGAGAAATGTGATTGCCGATAAACCAGGTGTTTTTAATGCTGCTGAATTTCCTGAGAAGAAATGTGATAGGTTATTAGTGCCTATCGGGCTACTGTAGGCATGGGATACAATTTCTTGGTCTTATCCAGAGTTTTGCTGGTTGAATATTGTATGTGAAGTATTTAATGTCTGGTAGATTGTTTATTAATGGGTTTTAGATGTGTGGTTCCATGTGATTTTAAAAGGCTAGTCTGCTGGGTTTCTGCTTTTTTTACACACTTGTACCATTTATCAAATAAATGTGTGTATAATTTAACATGGTAAGTCCTGTCCTGTGTGTTTTAAGCTAATTGTCCTTCACCACTGATGCAGATGTCACCTATCTGCAGCTGTTATTCTGTGGTATTTAGAAGGCTGACTTAACCCACTGTGTGGAACAGCACTCAAGAGCCTAGACTAGACAACTGGTTACACATCAATTGAGGGTGGATGTACCTTTTAATGTGCTCTGTTAGCCCTCAGTGGAGGATTGGGGATTTTTTTGTGACTTTCCATTGAGATTGCTCATAGGACTTTAGGTTATTGAAAAGTGTTCTCCAGGCAGATCTGCCTTGGAGGCAAAAGTCATTTGATTGGTTGATTCAAAACTGAGGGCGGACCTCACATTAAGTTTAATTTTGATTTATAATTACGATGTATATATCTATATAGCACAGGATTACATTTTAACACTCCAGTGTGGTTAAGGTTAGGTGTACGGTTAGATATGATTAAAAAATGAGAAACCTATGCTCATGTGCACATTTCCTATGTCATGTGAGGTCCGCCCTCAGTTTTGAATCAACCAATCAAATGACTTCTGCCTCCAAGGCAGATCTGCCTGGAGAACACTTTTCAATAACTATAAATCCTATGAGCTTGGGGCTCGGTGTGAAAACATGTTGAGGCCATTTCCATTCTGAAGCTGTCATTTTTCTATTCAACTCAAAACAATAAAAAATAATGGATTCTCTCACCTGTAAAGAAATGTTTGCTCGCAAACATAACAATGACAACTCGGATTGAAAGATATTCCTTAATTAACCAATAGAAAGTCATACCCTGTTGTCTACATAACAATGGCGAAGATCCTCAATGGCGCGGTCCTTTTGAAATGTCTCTATCCTTCTTCAGGTTTAGCTCCTAACAATGTCAGTTTGAGCTGCAGTCCCCTCAGTTTGGTCTTGCTTGTCTAAATGCTCCATTCATTATCTTCCTCTGCCCACCTTGGAGGTCCTATTCTGCTCTAGTGTGTGTTCCTAATACAGTAGGAGTCCAGCCCCAGCCGTTCCTAATCGCTTCTGGAGTAAACCAGTATCCCTGGCAATCACAGCGGAGCTGTGCTGGGTACTCTGATCGATTAGAGACGAGGGAACGAGGGACTAGGCTACTATCCAGCCCACCCTGATGGCTGCTATTAAACCCCCTCCTGCCTGCCGTAGTCTACCAGTCTCTTTGTATCCATTTTTTGGGGGGGTTTGTCTCTATCTATAAACCACTGAAAGGCCCTTAGGTTAGACCAAGGTTTTGGGTCCTTGTGTTTAATACAGTATTTATCATGATTGAGTCTTCCAATCGTCTGTGGGCATTTTATAGACTCATCCGTCAGTGGCTCAAATACTTTGAATAATGATATGCTTTGTGCCTGTTTAGTTTTTTTGTCACTGATTATTTGGTTGAATCACAGTTTTGCGATTGAGATACTTAAACATAGAGAAAGAACTAAACCAGTGTAACAGCTGGAGTGTAGTGGAGAGAATGCAGGAGATGGACACAGGCAACTCAAGTTCCTTTTGATTTACAGGAAGAATTCTTGAAAAAAAATGAATAAACAAAAGCCAATGGCCTCTAAAGCTAAACGGTCAACAGCATGCCCAAAATAAATAATCTATGGAGTACAAGGCGATACACACTCACTGTGCAGTTTTCGCAGCGCAACATGGAATGAGATTTGAAATCGTTTACATAGATTTAACCTTCGCAGGATGATTACATTACAGCACATTAACGCAGCACTTCATGAGATATCTTACTCTGCATACACATAGGTTTAAAACTCCTTAGGACAAAACTCATTAGAATAACGCTATACCAAGCGAAGAGTGGAATAAGCTCTTGTATATTACCAGAATTAATCACAAACACAGTGGTTACAACCCTCACAGGAAAAAAATAACCGACAAGAGCTAACGACAAACACAGGACATACAGTATATACACAGAGGAATTATTTGGGTCTAGGGTCTGATCTCTAACACAGTCTGCAGTCCCCTCCTGCTTCAAGCAGGCCACCATTATCCCGGTTCCAAAAAAACCTTACATCACCTGCCTAAATGACTACCGCCCAGTAGCACTAACCTCAATCATCATGAAGTGCTTTGAGCGGCTGGTCAAAACTCATATCTGCGCCGCCCTTCCGGACACCTTGGACCCCCTACAATTTGCAT
>JACXGM010035115.1:0-11775 GCA_016801145.1 Umbra pygmaea | reverse complement strand
ATGTTATCCTGCTCTCCACCGCTACCTATTAAAACCATTGATAATCAACCCCTTGGCTCAGGTTTCATTACTCTGGTTACAGTCCCGGTTACTCTGGTGGTGGGTGCACTCCACTCAGAGCAAATTACTCTATTGGTCATGGACCACACAACTAATGATGTCATTTTAGGTATTCCATGGCTTACGTATCATGACCCCCGTATTTCATGGTCCAGTAATGAGCTGGGGCAGCAATTGTTTTTCCCAGTGTCTTACTGTACCCACTAGAGCCACTACAATCAAGAGCCCTCATGGACCCATCATCACCCCAGATCCGCCTCCAGAATATCAAGATCTTGCAGCAGTCTTCATCATGAGGAGCGCCACCTGCCTGCCACCACACAGATCCTGGGACTGCACCATAGAGCTGGTTAACAATGTCGTTCCACCCAGAGGTAGGATTTATCCCTTGTCACTACCAGAAATTCAGGCTATGGAATCTTATGTGGAGGAGTCCCTAGCTAATGGATTCATATGACCCTCCACTTCCCCCGTAGCGGCAAGTTTATTTTTTGTGGGAAAGAATGATGGTGGACTAAGGCCTTGTATTGATTAGAGGTCTCAACTCAGTCACAGTACGATACCGCTATCTCTTGCCATTGGTTCCCGCTGCGGTTGAACAACTCCGGGAGGCCCAGATATTCACGAAACTTGACCTCCGCAGTGCCTACAACCTCATTCGGATCAGAAAGGGCGACAAATGGAAAACCGCCCTTCACAAGGTTACTGGTCATTATGAGTGTCTGGTTATGCCCTTTGGATTGGTAAATGTCCCCTCGGTATTTTAAGCTTTCATCAATGAAGTCCTTTGTGAATACATTGGCAAATTTGTTATTGTATACATTGATGACATTCTTGTCTACTCCGCAGATAAGGAAAGCACGTCTCGCATGTTCACCAGGTTCTTGCCAAACTCCTTGACCATCATCTGTACGTCAAACTGGAAAAGTGAGTTCCACAAGACAGAGGTCCGGTTCCTGGGGTATGTGGTGTCCTCCCAGGGGGTCCTGATGGATGAGGGTAAGGTCAGGGCTGTGGCTGAGTGGGCTAAGCCCCAGACAGTCAAAGAGCTCCAACGCTTTCTGGGGTTTGCTAACTTTTATAGATGCTTCATAATAAACTTCAGTTCTGTGGCAGCTCCATTAACGTCCCTTTTGAAGGGATCCCCCAGAAAGCTAGGTTGGACCGAGGCAGCAACACTGGCATTCCAGAAGATGAAGAACATGTTTACCTCTGCACCTATCCTCAAGCATCCTGATCCAGATCTCCCCTTTGTTGTTGAGGTGGATGCTTCAGAGTCGGGAGTCGGAGCCGTTCTTTCTCAGCGCTATGGTAAGCCTGTTAAATTACACCCATGTGCTTTCTTCTCTCGCTAGTTGTCCTCAGCAGAAAGGAATTATGACGTTGGCAATCGGGAACTCCTTGCTGTGAACTTGCCTTCGAAGAATGGTGTCACTTGCTGGAAGGAGCAAAACACCCTTTCCTGGTGTTAACAGACCATCGCAATCTCAAATACATTCAGTCAGCAAAAAACGGTTAAGTCCCCGTCAGGCCCGCTGGTCATTGTTTTTTAGTCGGTTTCAGTTTACTTTAACCTACAGGCCTGGATCTAAAAACGTCAATGCTGATACGCTGTCATGGCTTCATGAGTCTTTGTCCTCACAGAAATCTGCAGAACCCATCCTGTCGCCCCAGTACTTCATCGCCCCCATCAGGTGGGACATGCTGGCTCGGATATAGCAGGCCTTGCCGTTGGACCTGGTTCCCCAAGGGTGTCCGGAGAACAGGATCTACGTCCCGTCAGTGGTTCACTTGCAGCTTCTTCACTGGATCCATGCCACCCCCAGCTCTGGCCATCCAGGTATTCAATGCACCATGTCGTTGGTTAGCAATTGGTTTTGGTGGCCTTCTATGTGTACTGATGTCACACAGTATGTCGAGTCCTGTGCTATTTGTGCCCAAGCCAAGTCTCCATGCCACCTACCGTCAGGTCTCTTAGAACCTCTCCCTATACCTCGCAGATCGTGGTCCCACATTGCTGTGGATTTCATCACCGACCTTCCCAGTTCTCAGTGGACCGCTTCTCCAAAGCCTGTCGTCTAATGCCGCTCAAGAAACTGCCTTCTGCCATGGAGACCGCCGAAGCTCTGTTTCATCATGGGTTTTGAACCTTTGGACTACCTGAGGAGATAGTGTCGGACAGAGGGGTCCAGTTTACGTCACGGGTTTGGTCTTCCTTTTTTACTCTGTTGAATGTGCAAGTTAACCTGTCCTCTGGTTACCATCCGCAGAGCAATGGTCAGACGGAGAGACTGATCCAAGAGATTGGCCGGTTTCTGCGTAGCTATTGCAGCCAGCATCAGGAGGATTGGAGTCGGTTTCTCCCTTAGGCAGAATATGCCCAGCACTCGCTGAAGAGTTCCTTAACCAATCTCACTCCATTCCAGTGTGTCCTGGGTTTCCAGCCTGCCTTCTTCCCTTGGTCTGGGGAACCCTCGTAGGTCTTGGCGGTTGATGACTGGTTCAGCAGAAGTGAGATCTGGCAAGCGGCACATGTGCGTTTGCAACGTGCTGTTCGTCACCAGAAGATCAATGCTGATCGCCACAGGAGCAGGGCGCCTCAGCTCAAACCCGGTCAGAAGGTCTGATTGTCCACATGTGACATCCGTCTCCCGTCCAGGAAGCTAAGTCCCCATTTTATCAGTCCTTACCCGATTCTCAAACAAGTCAATGCTGTGTCTGACCGCTTACAGTAGCCCTCTCACCACAGGATTAACCCCACGTTTCATGTCTCCCTGCTGAAGCCGGTGGTGGAACCCCATGGGGCTCTGAGGGATTCTGGGATCCCGTCTGCCCCTCCGCCTCCTGCATTTGGATGATGGGCCTGTGTATGCTGTGTCTTCGCTGCTGGACTCTTGTCGGCGCAGGGGTGGTCTCCAATACCTCGTGGACTGGGAGGGTTACGGCCCGGAGGAGCGGTCCTGGGTTCCTGCTTCAGATATTCTTGAACCTTCTCTCCTGGCGGACTTTCATCGGGCCCGTCCGGATCGCCCTGGTCCTCGGCCACGGGGTCGGCCTCGATGTGGCCGTCTGGGTCTGCGGTTGGCTTCGGGAGTTCTGTCACATCGGCGCTCCTCATCCCCTGAATATTAATGTTTTTCCTTATTTCTGTTAACCCTTGTCTCTTCCCATTCCATTTTTTGACCTGCAATTCCCTATGTCCTGAGTCTCCATGAACACAGCCCTGTAGCCCAACTGCCAATCAACCTGGATTCATGTCACCTGTTCCTCTGTATATATGCCTAGGACTTCCCTGTATACTCTGCGAAGTATTGTTTTCCTGCTGGATGTTACATGCTGAGCTGATTTCTAAGTATTGGATTATTATGATCTTTTGCCACATTTCAGGCTTCAAACATAAAGATATAAAACTGTAATTTTTTTGTGAAGAAGCAACAACAACTGTGACAAAATCATGAAGTGGAAAGAAATTTATTGGATATTTCAAACTTTTTAACAAATAAAAAACTGACAAATTGGGCGAGCAGAATTATTCAGCCCCTTTACTTTTAGTGTAGCAAACTCTCTCCAGAAGTTCAGCGAGGATCTTTGAATGATCCAATGTTGACCTAAATGACTAATGATGATAAATAGAATCCACCTGTGTGTAATCAAGTCTCCGTATAAATGCACCTGCTCTGTGATAGTCTCAGAGGTCCGTTGAAAGCACATAGAGCATCATGAAGAACAAGGAACACACAAGGCAGGTCCAAGATACTGTTCTGGAGATGTTTAAAGCTGGATTTGGATACAGAAAGATTTCCCAAGCTTTAAACATCCCAAGGAGCACTGTTCAAGCAATAATATTGAAATGGAAGGAGTATCAGACCACTGAAAATCTACCAAGACCCGGCCGTCCCTCTAAACTTTCAGCTCATACAAGGAGAACATTGAGCAGAGATGCAGCCAAGAGGCCTATGATCACTCTGGATGAACTGCAGAGATCTACAGCTGAGGTGGGCAAATCTGTCCATAGGACAACAATCAGTCGTATACAGCACAAATATGGCCTTTATGGAAGAGTGGCAAGAAGAATGCCATTTCTGAAAGATATCCATAAAAAGTGTTGTTTAAAGTTTGCCACAAGCCACCTGGGAGAAACACCAAACATGTGGAAGAAGGTGCTCTGGTCAGATGAAACCAAAATCGTTATGCAAAACGTTATGTTTGGCGTAAAAGCAACACAGCTCATCACCCTGAACACACCATCCCCACTGTCAAACATGGTGGTGGCAGCATCATGGTTTGGGCCTGATTTTCTTCAGCAGGGACAGGGAAGATGGTTAAAATTGAAGGGAAGATGGATGCAGCCAAATATAGGACCATTCTTGAAGAAAACCTGATGGAATCTGCAAAAGACCTGAGACTTGGACGGAGATTTGTCTTCCAACAAGACAATGATGCAAAACAGAAAGCAAAATCTACAATGGAATGGTTCACAAATAAACATCCAGCTGTTAGAATGGCCAAGTCAAAGTCCAGACCTGAATCCAATCGAGAATCTATGGAAAAAACTGAAAACTGCTGTTCACAAACGCTCTCCATCCAACCTCACTGAGCTCGAGCTGTTTTGCAAGGAGGAATGGGCAAAAATTTAAGTCTCTCGATGTCCAAAACTGATAGACATACCCCAAGCAACATTTGCTGTAATCGCAGCAAAAAGTGGCACTACAAAGTATTAACCAATTTTTCTGTTTTTTATTTGTTAAAGTTTGAAATATCCAATAAATTTTGTTCCACTTCATTATTGTGTCCCACTTGTTGTTGATTCTTCACAAAAAATATTTAATATCTTCATGTTTGAAGCCTGAAATGTGGCAAAAGGTCAAAAAATTCAAGGGGGCCGAATACTTTCGCAAGGCACTGTATACAGATGTCACATGATAAAGTGGTGAAAAAGGGGTGGAGCTGTACCGTGTTGTAACGAGGCGCACTTCGGCCGAGTGTATTAAATATTGGTGGCAGTTTGTAAAGGACAACAATACACAAAATGGCCGCCAGGTGGCTCCAGGGTGCAAATCCAAAGTATTTAGACACAGTAATGCCTTGTCTGCAAAAGCTTGTTTCTCTAACAGTAATAAAACAACTACTTTCTGAAGTTGAATGTATTATCTGTATTATAAATGTTTCATCTAAACTGCCTACTGTATATTTAAAATACCTTTTCATATACGAAATCCTGCATATACTCTCAACGCTTTATGGTGTTACAGTAGGCTATATTAATCATACACTGTTAGTTACTGCTTTCATTTTTATTAGATATCGCTGAGATCGACTTTGATAACTAAATACAGTACATTCAGACTCTGATACTGGAAAAATTGTAAAAAGTTGTAACTATTTAAACAGTATTTTAAAGTACAGTTTCACGGTGGGACAAAAATTGGTAACAAATGATGTTTTTAAGTCGTCATACAGTATAACTACTGTAAACCCTGAAAGCCGCTCCCTCAAAAGATAACTTTCACAGAAATTCCCACAGCACTGTTGTATGGAGCTAAAAGAGAATAAAAATAAATTCACAAATGCACACACAGGATTCATACATGCACACACATGATTCATAAATACACACACTGGATACACAAATGCGCACAAAATTAAAAAATACACACAGAAAATTTAAAAAGCACTGAAGATTCACAAATGCACAGAAAATTCACAAATGCACACAAAATTCATAAACACACAATTCAGAAAGGCAAACCACATTTACAAATGCACACAAGATTCAGAAATGCACAGAACACGATTCAGAAATGTATTTCTGATGCACACACAAATATATCTTGATTTACAAACTGCTTGCGGTCTGTGAATGTCACTGCATTTGTGTGTGAATTTTGAGACTCCCCTGAAGTGGCTCGACACACAAATGCATTTTTTTAAACAGGGAATGATCAGCAACCAATCAGATATCTCCCTTGTTTTAGCCAATCACAAAAACCCACCCTACGTGGGGGATTGTTTACTTATAAGCCAATCACATGAACGCGTTCACACAGCGCCGGGAGCCGGGAGTGTTTAAATAAGATTAACGTTACAGATGGAAGGACAACTGTTTTCTCTGCCTCTGCGAAACATTTTCTGCGCAAATTTCAGCAATGAGAGACATTACATTTCATTAGACATTTTAATATTTAAGTTGATTTGAGCTAATAAAAATGTGTTGCTGCAACATAAAATTGCATAGTCATATGTATAGGAGCAGTAGGGGAGCACGAGAGGGTGCTCCAACAACACCATCAGCTGTTGGCAAAACTGGGCAATACCATGGATGAAGTCCTTCAGAGGATCTGCTCTCAGGATGCCACTCGAAGTTCCACACCCAACCCAGGTATCCCGGAACAGACGTTCCCTTCCCAAGCGTCTGCTGGAGGTGGCATTAACCTCTCGTTTCCGGAGAGGTATGATGGACGCCCGCAGCGCTGTCAGGGTTTTCTGCTCCAGTTTGGCCTGTATTTTACGCACTGGGCGGGTCCTCGTGTTTCCAATCCAAAATTGCCACAGTGATCTCCGTTTTGACTGGGAAGGCGTTGGAGTGGGCTACAGCTCTCTGGGAGCAAGGGGGTTAAGCTACCAAAGATTTAATTTTTCACCACCTTATTCCGGGAGGTGTTCGACCACACAGCGGAGGGAAGAGAGCACAGAGAACGGCTTTTCCATATCCAACAGGGAGGACGTACCACTGCGGATTATGCCCTTGAATTTCGGACCCTGGCTGCTTCGAGTGGGTGGAACAAGAAAGCCCTCATCGCCTTGTTTTCAGAGAGAGTCTTAGCAATGAGGTAAAGATGGAGTTGGCATGCAGAGATGACGACTTGGATCTGGACCAGCTTATCTCCCTGGCCATCTAATTGGACAGACTATTGTGCACCCGTAAGGCACCATCTGGGCGCACAGTGCTGTCTTCTTTTCCGGCCTCTTCAGGGGAAGCTATGGAGATGGACACCACCCGGCTCCATCAGACGGAACGGAATCAACGTCTTCGTCTTGTGCTCTGTCTCTACTGCGGAGGAGGGGGGCACATTCTGGCACAATGTCCCAACATCCAAGGGGTCCTGCGCCGACCGAGGAGGACACCACCTTCCGACTCCAAGGTAGGCACAACCATGTATGGTCTGTATACATCTAATTGCGGCCCTGATTCACTCCGGAGCTGCGGGAAATTTCATTGACCAGGAGACGGTCAGGACCCTTAACATTCCGGTACAGCCGTTGGAGGTCCCGATACCAGTACGGGCCGTAGACGGTCGACCTATAGGGAGTGGTAAGGTCACGCACATCACGGAACCTATAGTCCTAGATATAGGCACTGAGCACGTGGAGAGCCTGTGTTTCATGGTGATTACATCCCCGACTCATCCCATTGTGATAGGAATGCCCTGGCTAGTCAAACAAGATCCGGTCATCTCGTGGAGAGAGAAACTAGTGAAGACGTGGTCCACGAAGCGCAAGGCGAGGTGTTCTGGTCAGAGGGTTTGTACAACATCTATCGAAAGCCCTGACTCCTCTAATCCTACCTGTTCTCTTGTACCCCCCGAATACCAGGACATGATGGAGACCTTTTCCAAGACGAAAGCTACCTGTCTGCCTCCTCATCGTTCCAGTGAATGCGCCATTGAACTGTTACTCGACGCCACCCTACCCCGGAGTCATGTGTACCCACTGTCCTGCGCGGAGACAGCGTCTATGGAGACCTACATCACCGAGTCCCTTGCTCATGGGGACATCCATCATTCCACCTCCCCGGTGTCCTCGAGCTTCTTCTATGTCAAAAAAATAGGACGGAGAACTCCGGCCCTGCATCGACCACCGGGCGTTGAATAAAGTCAACAGGAAATACAGGTACCCATTATCCATTCCACTGTGGAGGCGATGCACGGGGCCCAGGTGTTCACCAAACTAGATCTGTGCAGTGCGTATAACCTGGTGCACATCAAGGAGAGGGACAAATGGAAGATGGCCTTTAGCACAACATCTGGGCATTACAAATACCTAGTTATGCCGTATGGGCTGTCCAACACGCCGTCCGTGTTCCAGGCATTCGTTAATAACATATTCAGTGATTTAATAGGGAAAAGTGTTCTGATCAACTCCCCTACATACCCAGCACATGTCCAACACGTCAGAGAGGTCCTGAGACGTCTACTCCAACATCACCTGTATGCTAAGGCAGAGAAGTGCGTGTTTCACCAGCTTTCGGTCTCCTTTTTCGGCTATTACATTACTGACGCAGGTATTGAGATGGAGCTGTACAAGGTGGATGCAGTGCACTCCTGGCCTAGACCGGCTATGGTAAGTGAGCTACAAAGATTCTTAGGGTTTGCTCATATGTACCGGTGCTTCATCCAATCCTTTAGCACCGTTGTAGCACCTCTCACAGCCCTACTGAAAGAAGGGCCTCCATGCCTGTCCTGGAACACGAAAGCGGAGGAGGCATTCCAGACGTTAAAGGACCGCTTCATCACCGCTCCGATCCTGAAGCACCCTGACGCAGACCTGCCTTTATTGTGGAGGTTGACGTGTCAGAGGTGGGCCTCATAGCCATTCTTTCCCAAAGGCAAGGTAAACCGGCTAAAGTGTTCCCATGTGCCTTCCATTCTAGGAAGTTGATGCCAGCGGAGATAAATTATGATGTGGGGGATAGAGAGCTCCTGGCAGTGATGGAGGCGTTGAAGCGTTGGCGACACTGGCTGGAGGGGGCTAAACACCCATTCATGGTTTTGACCGATCACCGAAACCATGAGTATCTGAAGGCAGCTCAGAGGCTTAATCCCAGACAGGCCTAGTGGGCGATGTTCCTGACCAGGTTCGATTTTCATATTTCATATCGACCTGGCTCAAAAAACCATAAGGCATATGCTCTGTCCCGGGTTTATGACGTCGAGGAGAACCAGAGACCTGTGGAACCCGTTATTATAACCCGGATTATAGCGCCCATAGAGTGGACCATAGATGAGGAGATCTGTGCAGCTCAGGTACAACACCCCTCCACCTAACTGTCCTCCCGCTCTCCTGATTGTTCCACCGGATTATAGGGACCGGTTGCTGTTTTGGGCCCACAGTTCTTTGACCACCAGACACACCGGCATCTCCTGCACCCTGCAAATACTCCAGGCCAAATATTGGTGGCCTCAGATGGCCGTGGATGTCCGGCGCTACATCTCCTCTTGCTCCTCCTGCATGCAAAACATGTCCCAGACACCTTCCCTATAGTAAGCTCCACCCATTAGCCGTACCACAAAGGCCGTGGGCACACATGTCGATCGACTTCTTAACGGATTTAACCGCATCACATGGCTTCACTACTATGCTAGTGGTGGTGGACCGGTTCTCGAAGTCCTGTAAACTGATACCTCTACCAGGGGTGCACACTGCGCTCCAGACCGCAGAGGCACTCTTCCGATGTCTTCCGATCCTATGGCATCCCTTAGGACATCGTTTCGGACCAGGGCCACAGTTCACCTACAGGGTCTGGAGGACGTTTATGGAGAAGTTGGGGGTCTCCGTCAGCCTTACATCAGGACACCATCCGCAATCCAACGGACAAACCGAATAGGTCAATCAAGAGATTGGACGCTTCCTACGCACGTACTACACGGACAAGCCAGAGAAGTGGTCCGACGTCCTTCCCTGGGCGGAATACGCCCAGAACTCCCTTCGGCACTCTGCGACAGGACTGACCCCATTCCAGTGCGTAATGGTCTCTCCTTAGGCCAGCGGTTCGGGGTCCCCTGGACAATAACGTGCCCCCTGTTGACCCTCCTCTTCCGCTCAACATCGATGGAGAACCCGCTTACTCCGTCCGGACCCTCCTGGACTCCAAGCGGCGAAATGGGAGACTGTTCTACTTGGTGGACTGGGAGGGCTACGGCCCTGAGGAGAGGAGTTGGGTCCCTTCCAATGATATTCTGGACCCCTCCTTATGCGCAGAATTTTATTGAGCGCATCCCGACCCGACCTGCTCCCTGTCCCAGGGGAAGACCGCACTCTTCCCTCCACCGCGGCTGGAGCCGCTCCTCGGGGGGGGGTACTGTTGCACCCATGCCTCTCTCCTGCCCTACCCGGAGGTCCCACACAAGCAAAGAGATACTACAGAGATGTAGTAAGCTAAAAGTTAAAGCATAACTCTTGCCAAAATGCAACATAAGGTCTTTTTTTATGTACCTGAGTCAAACTTTCGTTTAAAAGCATGGTTTCAGTCAAATCGCCTTTTGAACAGGAGTGATTTGGGCACTAATATGATAGCATCAAAATCGCTATATTTAAAACACTAAGAAGGCTTGACACAACATGAAACTTTGTCGGACGTATCACCAGGGGCTATACACATGAACTTGAGCACTGAGAACATTGATTGTGTACACAAAATTTACTAAAAATAAAGGTTTTGTACAACTCAAGGTTGCATTTTGGCAATATTTATGCTTTAGGATTAGGCAATTAAAGCCAGTAGCCTAGTGTTAACCATGCTAACACGAATGAATGTGAAGCTTCAAAGTAATAGCTTTCAGTTGTAACCCAACCACTTCAAACGTAAAACTGATATTTACAAATATGCAATAACAGTCAGAGAAGTACTTGGATATGTGTTTTCATTTATATTTACCATTTAGTATCCCAATCGCTGCTGTCAGTCCCTTATAAGAACATCACAGTGCAGTGTGTTTATGGAACTATACAGACTTACATGAACCACATGGCCACCCCGCTAGCAAGTTCAACGAGTGTCGCAACTCTTCTCTCCTTATGGCTCTGCCCTGGATAATTGGTTATAGATTAACCATTTTTTAAAGAAAACATGAATGAGCTGGAAAACAATTAGTTTTTATTTCTCGTGGGATTCATATTCAACTAAAGGTCATGAATATATTCACAGAATGGCACAATCGTAAAACAAAACATGGCAACAAAGAAAATAATGAAATAACCTGTTCAAAAGTCTGCATAATCTCAGTTCTCAATACGGAGTGTTGCCCCTTTAGCATCAATGACAGCGTGCTGTCATTTGTGATAGTTGTTTATGAGGCCCCAAATCCTTGCAAGTCCTATAGGTGCCCATTCATCTTGGCAGAATGCCTCCAGGTCATGAAAAGTCGTTGGTCGTCTTGCATGAACCGCACGTTTGAGATCTCCCCAGAGTGGCTTAATGATATTAAAGTCAGGAGATCCCATGCACAGCATCCGTGCAGAACAATGCAAATTGTCTGCCAGTATTATCTAAACATGCTGCATTCATCTTGCCATCAATATTCACAAGGTTCCCCGTGCCTTTAGAGCTCACCCCCCCCACAACAAAACATCAGTGTGTCACCACCATGCTTCACAATGGGGATGATATTCTTTTCACTATAAGTTTTGTTGACCCCTCTCCAAACATAGCACTTATGCTTGTGACCATAAAGCTCTATTTTGGTCTTGTCACTCCAAATTACAGTGTGCCAGAAGCTGTGAGGCATGTCAAGGTGTTGTCGGGCATATTGTAACCAGGCTTTTTTGTGGCACTGGCACAGTAAAGGCTTTTTTCTGGCAACTCAAACCTACAGCTCATTTTTGTTTAAGTATAGTTGTATTGTGCTCCTTAAAACAATCACTTATGTCTCCTGAGGTTACCTGGGTTTTTCTTGGTATCCTGAATAATTCTGGCAATTTTGGCTGAAATCTTTCTTG
>JACXGM010035114.1:0-11775 GCA_016801145.1 Umbra pygmaea | reverse complement strand
ATGCTGATTTAGTTATTGCTTTAACATGATTACTGAAGCTAAGGTCTGACTCCAGAATCACACCAAGATTCCGGACTTGATCTTTAGTTGTTTGACCCCTAGCATCAAGGTATGCGTTCACCTTGAGAACTTCATCTTTGTTTCCAAATGCAATGACTTTGGTTTTCTCTTTGTTTAACTGAAGAAAGTTTTGGCACATCCAATTGTTAATTTCATCAATGCATTGGCATAGGGAGTCAATGGGGCTATAGTCGTTAGGCGATAGGGCTAAGTAGATCTGGGTGTCGTCTGCATAGCAATACAATTACAATTCACTATCTTTATAAAGAGTTAACAATGGTTATTGCAATAAAATAAAACAAGCGCTATTCTTTTGAAGGGACAAATCAGAGTTTGTGTTGCAGGCACGATATAATGTTGCCAGGCAAACAGGTTTCGCTTATGTCTCGGGCCGGCCCTGATTTCACTATACATTTTTTTCAGTGATAATTTATTTCTGTATGTATTTATTTTTATATTTATTTATTTCCATATTCTTTTTTTTCTGTATTTATTTATTTCCATATATTTATTTCTGTATTTCCACATCCTTAAGCTTATGAGGGGGCGGGACTTAACTGTTCAGGCATAGCAATCAAGCCAACTTGGGGGAAGGGGAAGGCAATGTGCATGTAAGCAAGATGCCCCTGGGCTTCCCCGTAGGATTTAACATGTCAATACACAATGGATAAGCATCTGGGGGGACTGCTCGCTGTACTGAGTTTGGCCAGCTGGTTTTCTAAGCAGGTAAGCTCAGTTAGTTCTTTACTGTTTTCCTGCTCAGACACTTTTCCCATTATTTTACTGTTTGCGTCTGGAAGACCAAAGTCCTTTTACATTTTAACACAGTAACTTTTGTCTGTTGTCCTTTTCCCCACTCCACATTCCACTTCCTGTTTTTATTTCAAAGTGTGCAATGGCACCTTATTTTTCCTTATCCACCAGCAATTCGTAACACATAATGTTCTGATGACCCTATGTCCTTATGTCCCTCATTCCGGGCACATACACACACTCGCTTACATGTGAAAGCAATTAGAAACTCCTTGGGGCGTAGAAACTAGCATCTGGATTCTCGCAGCCGTTCAACCAGAGGAGTTGCTAGCCGCTAACAGTTTGTGGTCCCAAAAAAACATCAGGAGGTGAGCTAGCAATCAGCGTTAAACTGGACGCCAGGCGAGTGTGGGCCCTACAATCGGTGTGGTGTGCATTTTGCCTTAATACTTTATGTCCTTATGACCCCATTTCCTGGATCATTTATAAAATTAAGATCATTTTGGGAACCAGTTACTGTCTTAGCATCTGGTAGAGGACTGTCTAAATATTGCTGATGCAAAACAAAGAGTCCTGTTATTTTTAAATACTCATCTAATGTAAATGCTTCATAATTACAGGCAGGACTAACTGCATGTTTATTTCTAAACAGTAAAGTTCTTTAAACTCAAATATTTTATTAAACTCAAGTTTGATTTAATTCCAACAGAACATATTATCATTACGCATTAAAATGCTAAGACACTTCAAACTCTTCATTCCCTGAGGTGAACAACAGAATGAAAGAGAATGTGTTAGTAACGTATGTTTTTAATTGTACGTTTCGAAGTATCAGTGACTAAAGAATAAAATAACTCACAAAATCAATAATGAAAGGAAAATCTAAGACAAGAAAATCTCTTTTATGATAGCTACATGAAAGGGATTCTCTTGTGAGAAGCTTAGGACATGTTTAATTTACAGCACATAACATCATCCAATTTGAATGGAAAAGACTGTCTAGCACTGTCATCAGACATTTTCCGAAGGGTTGTGTTCAATGGCCATATAATGCTGCAAAACAACAACATTTGGACAATATTAATTCATTACATTTGCAAAAGCTTTTCATAATAAATTTTCACAATAATTATTTCAAATTGCTTGAATAAAGAATGGAATATTGATACTATACAGAATAGGATACATCAGGCATCTCCAACCCTGGTCCTGGAGAGCCACTCTCCTGATTAGTTCCACTCCAACACTAACTTAGCATACCTGATTATAATAATTATCTGGTTGATAAGCTGAATGACTCCAAGTTTTGTGCTGTTAGAGTGAAAACCTACAGGATGGTACAGTAGTTCTGCAAGACCAGGGTTGGAGACCACTGGTATACCATTATACTGTAAAGTATATTGGATAACTATATTAAAAAAGCCAGTCCAATTTTAAGAGGAAATGTAATGAACCTTCAAAATGACATTCACAACAGTCAAAATTCACCAACTGTGTTATGGTGGAGAAAAACTGTGGGATCGGTCTAAAGAGAGATGTAACTACTCTCTAAATTCTTTGACAGATTAAAAACAATTGGCAAAAATGGTGACAGACAGATAGCAACATGATTGAACAGGAAACTCACACGGCTGAGCTTGGTCTTTCTGCAGTATGCCAAATACCAATTTTGCCCATTGACTGTGCCAGCAATTGTTTTCTTTTCTATATTTCTGAGATGAAGGTCTCTTTTTCAACTGAGCCCTGTGTACAGCAACTTAAAACAAACAAACCACAATTACTAAAACCAGTTACATTGAACAGTAATTGGACCATTTAACATGCTTTTGAATTTCCCCAAATGAACCAGAATATCTTTAGATAAATCTGCATGATATTCCTTTAAGAGTAAGGGGCATGGTTGAAAAAAATCATTTTTCCCTTTCCTAAATGAAAAACAAATTCTAGTAATGGAAATTAAAAAAGCCTAGGTAGAATGAGTCCATGTTTTCATATAATCCAAATTTGAAACCCAATTACTTGAAATATGAACGTATGAGAAGGGCAAATATGTGAATTATGAACATATAAAGTATTGTCACTGCTTGTTACTGTAGTCAGTGTTAAATAGCGTAAATGTTTACTAGGGTGGTAACTAACCAACTCTCACTGCAATGTTCACAATTTCACATCTGGCTGGAAAGTTAAATTGTTTTGTCTATTCCAGTGTTTCTCTAAACAGGCGATATGTATGTTTTCTCATAATGTTAAACCCTAACCTTAATCCTAAACTTAACCTCAGTAATGCTATGCCTAATGTTAACAATTAGTAACTTAATCCTAACCCTAAACTTACAGTAACTGTGAACATTTGAATGTCATTTCAATGGCTGTGAAAAGTATGGAATGTCTGGAATGTTCCATGATCTCATGAATCCTCGGATGAATGTGAAGGTGAAATCTATGTTGGCTTATAACGGATTTCACATTTTCAAATTAGTTCCTTACGAAAGTACTGTAATTCGGGATAATTCCTGAGATGTACAGATGTCCCATTTAAATGTTCTCAAAAACAAAGAGGCATTACCACTTTGTTTACCCTAATCAAAAGGGCAGGCACTTACTAAGACTGCATGCAGTTAATAGGTGATGGCTGGACTAGTAAATAAGCCAGTTTTCCTGCAATACCGGTACATTTGATTAGTTTACCATACACTAAATGCTGTCACATCTTGAATGCTTAGCTATAGGCTATATAATAAAGTATACATTTCAGTGAGTTTTGATAGTCTCTTTTGGTAATGTAATTATGTTTGCAGTTAGCTACAGTACATATATCAATTGGTTACCAAGAATTGTTGAGCACAGTTCTTAAGAGTCATTCAGAAACTATTAGCAATATGCAGCATCCTTTTGGTCAACAAATGTACAGGAGGATATTGAGTCCTTTGGAAACAAAAACACATCATATTTGTTCTGAAAGTATCATAGAAGGAACAATGAGATACTTTGACCTTAGGACTTGCCTGACGCTCCCGGAAATTCAAACAGATACAGTATGTGATAAACTGGAGCTCTGTTTTGACATTGGCCAGCCTCTTATCTGGTTAGCATTCTCAATATCAGGGCTTTAACCAAAACCAAATGTATTTGTACACACCCTATTCAATTATTTCTTTCTATCTGAAATCAGAGTGGAGCCAAAAAGAAAAAGGAGGTCCATTTACTAACAGTGTTCTGTCTCTGCGGTCCACGTTGCTCCATTTCATCTTTAGCAAATAGCTATAAAGCAAAAAAAAAAAAATACTAAGCAATTATGTGTTTTATGGCCCTGCCAGAACCAAGAAATCCCATCCCACAACAAAGACCACATCCTCCCCAAACAGCCACCCCTCCTTTAATGGCAGGGAAGAGAGTCAATAGCCTTGTTAGTGTGCAGGCTGATCTAATAACCTCTTACCCTGGCCTAATGTACTCTGCCTACTGCCCTCCCCTGTTCGTCTTCAGCTTGGTACTGCAGGTACAGCTTCTTGGACTTCACTGTGGCATTGCATTGCTAGACACGTAATGGGATTAAGGCCTACCTTGTTATAATACAGTGTACAACCAGGTGCAAATGAGTTAAGGCTATTGAAGGTATCTACTGCCAACCATAAATGGTAAACTCACTATTAAACACAATATTAGGCTTAGTAGTAAACTGATGCAAAACTAAGCTGAGCTACCTGGGTCAATTATTTTGCCTCACCACTTATGACATTGACACACAGTCATGTCGTGTCATCAGGGCTTCTGTTTAAATTCTTAAAAAGCCAGTAGAAATATTGGCTGTCAGACAAATTGACAGACTGATTAACAAGTGTAGTTATTAGTTTATTGATAGTTAACTTTGAGCAGGCAAAGGTCTGCTTTAAATTCAAGTAGGCCAAACAGAATAAAACGCACAAAGGCGTGAATTACATTATTCCCTAGTTCATAGTCATGCGTTAACCCTCACCATTTGGGATGTGACAAATGGACAGTTTTCCTTAAAATGATAAGGACGCACGAAACAGGTAGGCTTGTTATTTTTCTTATTGTGAGTAATGGTAAAAAATGCACAGTTACTCCAGCTAAATGTTTTGTTTTCTCGAGTAACTAGCGTTAGCTAGATTTCTTATAGCTTTTCTCTGTTCGATAAAGTGACATGACAACTGCTATGCTGCTATGCTGTATCAGAAGGTACAATAAAAACAGGCAATTAGTTCTCTCTCCACTAGGTTGTCGGTTCAATTCCCGACTATGCCAAATTGTCATTGTGTCCTTGGGCAAGGCACTTTACCCTGAATTGCTCCGGGGAAATGTCCCTGTAAGGTCGCTTTCACACCTCGGGGGTTAGGTGCAACTTTATTGTTGCATTTTTCATTTGGTTTGGTTTGCTTTCACACTGCACTTTGTCAAATGCAAAAAAAATATGTAAACATACGTCACACGGCCAGGCTGTTGCCTAGCAATGGAATTCCATTGAAAACGTCAGAAGGAAACTCACTGTCACTTCCTGGTCTCAAAAATAATGGAGCAACACCAAATGTATTTTAATTTTTAATTTAACCTTTATTTAACCAGGTAAGTTGACTAAGAACAATTTCTTATTTACAGCAACAACCTGGGAGCAATTGGGGTAAAGTGTCTTGCCCAAGGACACAACGACATTTGGCTCAGTCGGGAATCGAACTGGCAACCTTCTGACTACAAGTCTGACTCCCTACCCACTGAGCCATCTGCGCCCCTAAAGTATGGGATAATGGGATAATGCAGAGTGAGCCGGTGTTGTTAAGTATTTTCCTCTTCCTAAACCAATCCCTAACTCTTAACTACGGAGGAGAGCACTAATCATTTTAACTGAAGGAAACACTCGTACGGGGAACATACTGACAAAAACACAGTCGTTGCAAATTAAACCCAAAGCAAAATGATGACCCGCTCGCTCTGCATTTTCCCTTATTACAAGGCTATATTACCGGAGTAATAAATTAAGGACACAAAATAGGCTATTGATTTTAAAATGTTATCCAGATTCTAGGATGAGAATTGCTACCAAACACAAAAACACCACAAGGTAAGAATCTCCAGAGGAAATTTTATAAAATACAATGTTAATTTAAAATATTTTTTTTGTCTGCTTCCTGTATTTGGGTTGGATTGCGTTCCCTAGTTCACTTGGAAGCAGACCGTGACTCCCGTTTTCAAGCAAAGTTTGTTTGATGAGTACCAGAGTTTGGATGAGCTTGCACACCATCCCAAACAAACCAGAATATATGACCAAATGCTACAGGGTTTGTTTTAAACGGACCAAACGAGGCAGGTGTAAAAGCAACCCTAAGTCACTGGATAACAACATGAGCTAAATGACTAAAATGTAAATGTAAAAGTTTCACCCACAACCTAATCAAATTAGCCATGCTTTTTCATGCTTTACTAAGCAAACACACACATGCACACATACACATGACTGGGAGGAATCAAGCCCCCTGGGTTATAATCATTGAAATGTGTGTCAAATACTGTATATACTGTATATCCATATGACCCATCTAATCACAGCTTTGAAGTGTTGAGGAGGATTAAAGGTGGAAAAGTGTCTATGGCCTCAGCAAACCTGGTGTTCCTATAGTCCATACATCTATCTACTGATTCCTCTAAATGTAAACAACAAACACTTTTTAGTACACAAAACAAAGATCTCAAACACATATTATAATTTATATTGATACAGAATTATTTTGGTTGTCATCTGTTCTTTGCTAATTTAGTATAAAGTAAGTTTAAGTAATAATTACATCTAAAAAACTCATATGTCACATTGTGTGTAATTGTTGTTTGAACATTGGTAATGGATAGTCAAGTTTTACTGGTTAAAAAATTCTATTAGAAATACTATGTTTACTATAGCTTTGATTTTGGGGCTTTTTGTAATTTAGTATGTTGCATCAAAGAATGGTTTTATTTTCATTTTTGCCTCCATGCAGTAATTCACATTTTTGTTCAACTCTTTTGCATGCTGTTAGTTCAATTATTTAGTCTTTAGTCAGGTGAATATGGTGAGGTTTCTCTAGAAATTTTGTTTGTACATAGAGTTAC
Organism: Umbra pygmaea; assembly: GCA_016801145.1. Taxonomy (NCBI): domain Eukaryota; kingdom Metazoa; phylum Chordata; class Actinopteri; order Esociformes; family Umbridae; genus Umbra; species Umbra pygmaea. The sequence goes on along the minus strand of JACXGM010035114.1, from coordinate 4,863 downwards.
AGTTGTATGCAAAAATCTTGGCACCCCTGACAATTTTCATTATTTTCATTTATAAATAAATAGGTGTTTGCATCAGCAATTTCATTTTGATCTATCAAATAACTGAAGAACACAGTAATATTTATGTTACAGAAAATGTAAAAGAGAACTAAAAGAGAACTAAAAGAGAACTAAAAGAGAACTAAAAGAGAACTAAAAGAGAACTAAAAGAGAACGGTGGCACTGTTGATGTACCGCCCATGCTGGCTTCCTGATGTCATGTTCATCCTAGGAGGACCCAAACCCTTGGAACATGTGACAGGACCATGTGGCCTGATGACTCCTTCCTGTCCCCATTCTGTGCCCAACCCACTGCTGTGCTGGTGCCCACGTCACTGCTGTTGGTGATCACGTTTCCTCCTGGTGACGCCAGCTTTACATCTCCAGGGGGTTTTACGTTCTCCCTTCACAAGACCACCGAACTGTACTGACGCTACACAAAGACTATGGTCACAGCCCACCCATCATATCTACATTCTTGGACAATAATTGAACACTGATAAACAAAGTGACCTTATTACAATGGTCTGTGTACCTTTAGATCCCCCACCTGGTTCAGCCAGAAGAGGACAGGCCCCCCTCTTGAGTCTGGCCTCTCTGTCCCACCTACTAGGGAGTTTTTCCTAGCCACTGTGCATCAATTGTGTTGCTTGCTCTTGGTGGTCTCAGCCCCTCAACTTTAACAAGATTCCCAGTACCGGCATTGGCCACACAGGCCCACAGCAAGATGGAACCTCCACCAAATTTTACTGTGGGTAGCAAGTTTTTGTCCTGGAACGCTGTTCTTTTGACGCCATGCATAATGCCCCTTGTTATGACCAAATAACTTCATCCTTGTTTCATCAGTCTACAGCACCTTCTTCCAAGATGAAGCTGGCTTGTCCAAATGTGCATTTGCATACCTCCAGCGACTCTGTTTGTGGCGTGTGTGCAAAAACGTCTTCTTCCGCATCACTCTCCCGTACAGCTTCTCCTTGTGCAAAGTGCACTGAATTGTTGAACGATGCACAGTGACACCATCTGCAGCAAGATGATGGAGGTGGTCTGTGGGCTGTTTATGACCGTGTTTTTTTAACAAGAACTGTGCCTGTGGTCTTCTATTTCCTCAGTATGTTCCTCACAGTGGACACGGACAGCTTAAATCCCTGCAATAGCTTTTTGTAGCCTTCTCCTAAACCATAATGTTAATCAATCTTTGTTTTCAGTTCATTTGAGAGTCGTTTGAGGCCCCCATGTTTCCACTTTTCGGAGGAGAGTCAAAGAGAACAAGAACTTGCAATTGGCCACCTTAAATAACCTTTCTCATGATTGGATGCACCTGTCTATGTAATGTAGTTCAAAGCTTAATAAACTCACCAAACCGATTGTGTGTTCCGTTTAATCAGTGCTAGGTAGTTACATGTATTCAAATCAACAAAATGTCAAGGGTGCCCAAATTTATGCACCAGTCTAATTTTGTTTTGATGCAAATTGCACATTTTCTGTTAATCCAATGAACCTCATTTCACTACCAAAATATTACTGTGTCCTTCAGTTATTTCATAGATCAAAATGAAATTGCTAATCCAAACACCCAATTATTTATAAATGAAAATCATGGAAATTGTCAGGGGTGCCTAAACTGTACGACATACAACTGTATGTTTTATAAATGTTTTTATTAGTGCTTTTTACCTTCTCAGTCAGTGTTAAAGGTCAATCAAATCAATCAAATGTATTTTATAAAGCCCTTTTAGCATCAGCAGTTGACAAAATTGTTTAGCGATTTTTTTTACAGAATATACCCAGCACAGAAAGTTATTAACAATATGCAATATGTCTAAATACTTTTTAGCATGATTTACATTCTATCTATTCTAATTAATTCTAATTATGAAGTTGAGTAAAACTTTACCTCTGAAAAATCTGCAGTGCCTTAAACCCAGCTGTAAAATGGGGCTTTTAGTGGTTGTTCCAACAATTGACATGAATATACTAAATAAGAGGATGTGGGGGTTTAACCTCACTGGGACTCAAATCATTGGTATCAAGATTTGTCATAAATGTGCTGGTCTTAATAAATGTTTACACCCTTAATCGGTTTGTATCAATCAAGCAAATATTTAGTTAGCACCCACTCATGAACAGTCAAATTAACTAGCTTTCAAATGTACAGTATCTAGCTATCACAAGTGGGATGTATCACACATAGGTGTAACGCCCAGCCCAGTAAGGGCTGGCATTTACAAGGACTGAGGTTAGGGCAGACTGGTACCTTGGAGAGCTGATTAGTAACGCCATGCAGCTGTGTGAAAGAGCTAGCTAGGTCTGTCTATTTAAGCGGGTCAAACTGGGGAAGAGGTGTCGGTGTATGAGTATTGTGTACAGGTATGTAAGTGTTTTCATTTATTGATGTGAGATGCTACGATCTAGAAGGTATAACACATACAGTGCCTTGCGAAAGTATTCGGCCCCCTTGAACATTTCAACCTTTTGCCACATTTCAGGCTTCAAACACAAAGATATAAAACTCAAATCTTTTGTGAAGAAGCAACAAAAACTGGGAAACAATCATGAAGTGGAACAAAATTTATTGGATATTTAAAAAAAAAGACTAATTGGGCGAGCAAAATTATTTGGCCCCTTTACTTTCAGTGCAGCAAACTCACTCCAGAAGTTCAGTGAGGATCTCTGAATTATCCACTGTTGACCTAAATGACTAATGATGATAAATAGAATCCACCTGTGTGTAATCAAGTCTCTGTATAAATGCACCTGCTCTGTGATAGTGTCAGAGGTCCATTGAAAGCACAGAGAGCATCATGAAGAACAAGGAACACACCAGGCCGGTCCGAGATACTGTTGTGAAGAAGTTTAAAGCCGGATTTGGATACAGAAAGATTTCCCAAGCTTTAAACATCCCAAGGAGCACTGTGCAAGCGATAATATTGAAATGGAAAGAGTATCAGACCACTGCAAATCTACCAAGTCCCGGCCGTCCCTCTAAACTTCCAGCTCATACAAGGAGAAGACTGATCAGAGATGCAACCAAGAGGCCCATGATCACTCCGGATGAACTGCAGAGATCTACAGCTGAGGTGGGCGAGTCTGTCCATAGGACAACAATCAGTCGTATACTGCACAAATCTGGCCTTTATGGAAGAGTGGCAAGAAAAAAAAACATTTCTGAAAGATATCCCTAAAAAGTGTTGTTTAAAGTTTGCCACAAGACACCTGGGAGACACACCAAACATGTGGAAGAAGGTGCTCTGATCAGATGAAACCAAAATGGAACTTTTTGGCAACAATGCAAAACGTTATGTTTGGCGTAAAAGCAACACAGCTCATCACCCTGAACCCACCATACCCACTGTCAAACATGGTGGTGGCAGCATCATGTTTTGGGCCTGCTTTTCTTCAGCAGGGACAGGGAAGATGGTTAAAATTGATGGGAAGATGGATGGAGCCAAATACAGGACCATTCTGGAAGAATGTGGAGTCCTGTTACTAGAGTATAGGCATACATTTTTTATAACTTTCTCTCAGCATTCTGTGCCGCTACAGAGCACGTTGTATTAGGAAAGTGTTATATATCGTTGTGCTACTCTCAGGTTGTGTTTCACCTGCAACGTACACTCACCTAAAGGATTATTATGAACACCTTACTAATACTGTGTTTGACCCCCTTTCGCCTTCAGAACTGCCTTAATTCTATGTGTCATTGATTCAACAAGGTGCTGAAAGCAGTTTTTAGAAATGCTGGCCCATATTGATAGCATAGCATCTTGCAGTTGATTGAGATTTGTGTGATGCACATCCAGGGTACAAAGCTCCCGTTCCACCACATCCCAAAGATGCTCTTTTGGGTTGAGATCTGGTGACTGTGGGGGCCATTTAAGTACAGTGAACTCATTGTCATGTTCAAGAAACCAATTTGAAACGATTCGAGCTTTGTGACATGGTGCATTATCCTGCTGGAAGTAGCCATCAGAGGATGGGTACATGGTGGCCATAAAGGGATGGACATGGTCAGAAACAATGCTCAGGTAGGCTGTGGCATTTAAACAATGCCCAATTGGCACTAAGGGGCCTAAAGTGTGCCAAGAATACATCCCCCACACCATCAATCCAAGATGGCGTAAGGGTGCAAGATGTGTTTTCGTCCCGTCCAGTGTCTTCTCGTCTTATCCTTTGCTTTCTAATTTTCTTTTTCTTTTTAATCGATCCTCTCTAATTTACTACGGATACTTTCTGGTCAACCATACTACCCACGGGGACTTGTTTCCTGCAGTTTCTACCTGGATCCTACACCTGGATCCCCCACCTGGATCCCCGGTATACAGCTAGCTATCCGTCTCTTGTTAGCAAATAGCTAGCTACATATTAAGCTGAGCCAATACCAACAATACAAACCTTCAATCAACACAGAACGGAGATCGACCTACCTCTCGGCTGTCCGACGACACAAATTCACCCAAGGAATTCCAACACTGATGCCCTGGAGTTGTGCCCGTCCGACGCAGCCCGTCTCCAACCACCGTGGCTGTCCATTCGCCGGTGCCCTAGTCTACCACTCCCTGGCCCGCCAGCATTCGACGTCGACACTTGATTCGCAGAGCATCCCTGCCCAGTCTCTACAAAATGGTCCATGCCCTGATTTCTTCAACCAACTCTCTGGAATACATTATATAACTGTCTCGAACACCCGATTCTGGTCCCACTTCGATCAATGGACCACTCACTCATTGCTAAGGTCTTCATTCATAGCATGGCACCACTGCTAGCTAGCTATCTGCTAGGCCTCTGTTTGGATCTCACACTATGCGCGCATACGCAATTCACTCA
>JACXGM010035112.1:0-11777 GCA_016801145.1 Umbra pygmaea | reverse complement strand
TAGGTGTACCGGCAACAGGAAGTGTACTCGTAGGTGTACCGGCAACAGGAAGTGTACTCGTAGGTGTACCGGCAACAGGAAGTGTACTCGTAGGTGTACCGGCAACAGGAAGTGTACTCGTAGGTGTACCGGCAACAGGATGTGTACTCGTAGGTGTACCGGCAACAGGATGTGTACTCGTAGGTGTACCGGCAACAGGATGTGTACTCGTAATGGCATTATTAGGTGTACTAGCAACAGAATGTGTACTCGTAGGTGTACCAGCAACAGGATGTGTACTCGTAGGTGTACCAGCAACAGGATGTGTACTCGTAGGTGTACCAGCAACAGGATGTGTACTCGTAATGGCATTATTAGGTGTACTAGCAACAGGAAGTGTACTCGTAATAGCATTATTAGGTGTATTAGCAACAGGAAGTGTACTCGTAATGGCATTATTAGGTGTACTAGCAACAGGTGTACTCATAGTAGGGGTACTCGCAACAGGAGGTGTACTCATAGTAGCATTAGTATGTGTCATGGGTGTACTCGCAACAGGAGGTGTCTAAGTTTCTAAGCTTCATTTTATTTATATATACTGAAAATAAACTGGAAAGGTGTGGGTGCCTAGCACCATGTCAACTCTAGGGTTTGGGTTACTGGTCAGATGCTCTGACTGCTAAGCTGTCTGCCCGTCTGTCACTACTCACATTTAGGCCTGTATGATCTGGCATGATTGCCCTTTTCCTTTAATTTTGAACCAAACTACCAATTTCCCTCATTCGCGTTCCTTTTGTCATTGTTGCTAAATCTTTCATTTTCTGATCCCTCTTTCAATCTCTTTCTCACTCTCTGGCATCAATGACCCAGTGCAAAGCTGGCAGATGAGTGGTGGCGAGTGCTAATTTTCACACCTCCTGCTGTTGCTACACCCACTCCCTTCTCCAATCTCTCTGGAGCCAGTTTATTACTCACCACGACCAGAATAGACCCACCGTTACCATCGCCAGCAGACACCTTAGTCTTTTTGTCCTTAAATCTTAAAACAAAATGCTATTTAGTTGTGAAATTACTTCAAATGATAAGTGGATTGCTGTTTGTTGTCAGTGTGGCAAATTCCACCAGGTTTAGGGTGGTGCAGTATGCCAAAAAACAACAATTCCACTAAGGGTCAAATAACATCAATTTGTAATTGTGCTACATTTAATTTACTAAACATCAAAATACCTGTACATAAGGTACATTTTAAATCCAAACGGGTACATGAATGATGGATGGACTATACAATACCGTATAAAAAGTTTTAGAAAACCCAGGGATTTTCATGATTTTGATAAAGCCATTGTTTCTGCTTTGTGTGAAGCTTAGAGTTTTTGTTGAGACCGGGTCCCAAAGGTGCTGATTCATTTGTAAATTAATTAATTTGGAGCATTGACTAACTATCCTGTTTCACTCTATCCCTGTTGGTCAGCTTGGACATGCGTCCACTGTTCCTCTTTGCTGTTGCAATTAATCTATTTGACATATGGGTATTTCATGGTTTTTGAGACTTAATATGTTGCCTTCTGTTTGAAATCAATATCAAAGTGCTAATCGTCTCTTTAATAGCTGATGCATATGTACTGATAATTGACGAACGACCTAACATTGCAAATGAATTGCTCAATACCCAACAGATGAGTGTGTATAGCAGGCGCGGTTCTAGCGGGGGGCAAACACGTTCGTCTGGCAACACTATATTATGTCGGCAACACAAACTCTGATTCTACCTTTAAAAACAATAGCGCTCGTAATTAATGACAATAATCATTGTTAATTCATTGCATAGATAGTTGGTGGGTCTATGTTCATGTGTTACTAAAGTTAGTCTGTTGGATAAAACAGACGCTAGTTTTTCAAGTGTATCGTGTTTTCACGAGACACTGACAATATATTAGCATCTCAAATAGAACCATGTTTTATTTTAGTTGCTGGCAACAAATGCTTTTTGATGTGCATGAGCAGTTTTAAATGCAATAATTGTATAGGCTGTCTGTGTGAGTTTACACACAGTCAACCTAGTTTGCATGTAATGTGACCTCTAGCTACGGTGTTTTTGTTATTTTGTCCATGACCTGTAATATAATGGCTTTATTCCCTACCATTTCCACATTCTAATCCTTGATATACAAGTCATGAAAAGATCTGTCAACAAAAAACAGCATTTTAATCAGTAAGAACAGGCGTCGACTATGCTAATAACTTTTTATTCAGCTGTGCTTTCAAATTGTAATGCTGCTTAGGAATAACTTCTCAAAATATTTATGGTAAAATATAGACTTCTATTTCTCCTTTTCCTTACTCTTTCCTCTTTTGTTTAATTAGATTGCACGGTGCACTAATGTCAGAGCAACAATATGGAATGCCAGAGCTCTGCTCTTCCCCAAAGGCAGGTCATTGAGGCTATGAAACAGATACCTAACCCACACGCTTGCACAGATCAGGGGGTCTTTTACAACATGGTTGTCGACAGAATTTGAAACTGCCAGCATCTCCAATTGTTACCTCAGAGCTTCTGTCCCTTTACTCAATATGCAGAGTCAACAATCTGCCCAGCGATGAAACCTGATTGGAACAGGTCTGCTCCAAATTTAGCCACAAGCAAAGGCAACAACAGTTTGTCTCCAAGAAATTGTAGTTACCCCAAACCTGTTAAAACCCAGAGGAAATAAGACTTTTTGAAGCATCTGTGCCTTAAAGCTGAACAAGGTAACTTTTGATTAGGACATGGTATTGGATCATTACAGGGGTTTACATTAACTTTACAAGCCTGGTATTTTACTTGCCTGCCTGAAGCAGAAGTTCCAAGTATTTTAATTAACATGCATGTCTGTAATGGGATACAAGCAATATGTCATGAGGAAACCAGTGAATATATGGTTAAAAATACAGTACATTTTTTTCCATTGTATTCAGTGGGGATTTTTGACTTGGAAATGAAGGTCCTCTAGAAAGCATAGCCAGTTCAGTTGCTTTTAAAAGCACCAATTCAGTGTAAAGTGCCGACACTTTTACAACATGGCATCATAATAACATTTTGGTCACTGATAACTTAAATATTTTTCACCAGTTAATGAACACTTTTACTGTGTAAAGAGAGCTCTGTGTGACCACCGTGCAGTCAGAATGCACAATGGCTGACATTATCTTGGCATCACATTATCTGAAAAAGCAACCCTGTGTTTGAGAACGTAAGATAAAATTGCGGCCTCACACTCCGATTTCATGGCAAAAAATACATCACCGATATATACCAATACCAATATCAATTCTGTTTGTTTAGCTGAATCTCTACTTATTAAATTACTTTTTTTTCCCATATGTCCTTTCGAGAAGTGCAGTGTACATTTTACTTGTCCGACTATTATTTTCACTTGTTGCTGATATGCATTAATGTGAATCCCTCACTTACATAGACTCCATATGGCAATAACTGATCCAGTAATTGGTCACATTTCCAATTCCAAAAAGGAGGATGAAGAAACTCTACCTCCAATCAGCTATCGAGCCCAATCCCTGTCATTTTTTCACATTTGCCATACATTCCAGGTGGACCTAAATTGTTTTGTATGTGTGTCGTTGTTTTCTTAAGGCAAAGAACATGTATATATTTTTCTCTCTGTTTATTCATACATAAGGCTGTTACATGTTTCTTAAGGGTACTGAGCTGGCTGTGGTTCTGTATCCATGTGTTGTGCATTTAGATTTGTACAGGTAGCTTTGCACGGGAGTGGCTCAGTGGTGAGGGAGGCAGATTTGTAGTCGAAGGATTTTGTCCTTGAGCAAGGCGCTTTACCATAAGTTGTTTCAGGAGGATGTCCCTCCATGTATTGACTGAAAATCTCTCTTATCCAGAGTATTCACTAAATGACTAAAATGTAAATATAAACTAGTTCTATATTGACGTTAGATGGTCGCACTTAATTAATAATTAATAAGATAATTTCCATGATTTAAGTTTGTTTCTGACATTATTTTCTCTCCCAGAATAAGTGAGAACAAGTGGTAGAGGCATGGTGTGTAGTTTAGTCATTATTTGTTCATAGTTGGACTGGAAAGTCTTCATTTTTGTCAGCTGTGTAAATTTGTAGTTGTGCTACCTGTAAGCTTCTGCTTAATAAGCAATCTTGTTTGTCAAGGAAACCTTTTGGTGTTATTTGGAAACAATTTCATACACTTCTTTAATAATTTATCTTTTTTCTTGTTGATTTATCTTTTTGCCCAGCCACATTTGATCATGTCCAGCCAAACAGCAACTTCTGCCTATGCTATTGGTTTAAAGCATTATTTTTTATTTCAAAGGTCCCAGACTTCTTTTAAACTGAGGCATTCTACTCTTATCTCCGAAGTTTTGGATTTAATGCTGTTTTTCTGTTCTAGCTGACAATAGGTGTCATCTAGCATCCTAGGCCTAAATTGGCCCTGGGCAACAGGGCCATATATATATATATATATATATACCTCAATGTCAAAGGAGATGAGGGGTTTGGAGTTGCGTAAACAGCCCATATGTTTGTTGCTACATTGTGACCCTGGTACATTTCAGATGGCTTTTTTATTTTCTCTTTTGTTTCATTAAAAAATTTGTCATGATTTCTCTCCTCCCTTTAACCTCTTAGCAAGCAGTATCCCGCCTTCGGGAGACCCCCCACCAAAAAAAAGAACTGTACTAGAATCGCAGTTCACAAGTCCAATTTTTAGGTTATATATACATGTTATATATCTACAGAAAGCTGGGACACTCGGGAATGTAGCACATGTCTCCATTTTACAGTAGCTATAACAAATATAATAATTTCCCCTCATAATGTGAGCTACGTGCCTTGTACACATGCGCCTCAAATTAAATGTAATGTCAAACTAGAAACACTGCTAACATCCTAATTTCCTGGGTATATATAAATGTCTTATATGTCCTTAAAGCTTAGAATCTTGGGATTCTACCAATTATCTCGGTTTTAGTGTAGCTATAAAATTCACAACGTTAAGAAAGACTACTTAAAGATGAACTGAACTGGAATTTTATGTAAAGGTGATATAACAGACATTTTGTTTTCTTCTTATTGGTACAATGATTAAAATGGCTAACTTTGCTAAAAGGGATAAACTGGTATGTTGAAAGTGTTTTTTTCGTTACATGGGTGCCTCCATTTTGGATTTCAACAATCGGCTACGTCACTGCTATGGTAAGCTACTCAGCCATAGCAGGTAATGAGTCGGAGGCTAACTGACATGACTGAGGAAACAGAAACCAACAGGTCTATGGGGGGTTTTTACTGTATTGCCCCTGGTTGCGGTAATGAATGGTATAGGGCTAAGGCAGCTGGGGTTCAAATAAATGTCCACAGGCTACCTTAATTCATGGCTAGCTGCCTTAAAACTGGCTAGCCCTCGGACAGCCCCTGAATTTCGCGTCTGTAGCAAGCATTTTTTAACGACAGACAATTTAGAGAACTGTACTTTCAACGCAACAGTGTCACTGGTGAGGGTAAAGTCCAACAGACTAAAACCCTGAGGACATTTCATCATTGTTTGACTTTTCAGGCTACAGTACAGGGCAGACAGATAGTGACGGTAGTGTTACTTTCCGTTGGTCTATCTGCCGCAGGGAGAGGGCGCTGAAATGCTCAAGTCAGGCAGAGGACAGTTTAGCTGTTATCCAGCAATGCTAGCAAGTCTACTAAGCAAAGGGCTGGATGTAACGTTGTTGTCACATACACAGAACACATACATATTCACATACATGCACAAATAATGCCTAACGTGTAGGCTTTAAAGCGTTCGACAAAACTGAGACTGACACTGGACATTAATTGAAATTGAGTCACAAAACCAAGCTAGATACAGTACCAAACAATTCAACCTAGGGGAAAGAGCTATCAGCTAAACACGTTAGAAGCACTCATTTCAAACTATACAATCTAGCACTCCGACCATAGACTGTATAAATAAAGCATGACTGACAATATCACAAATCGAAAGTAATATCCATCAACACCGATAAAAAAAAAAGTCTACCAACTCTGAACTAGCCTAAAGTAAACAACAAAACTCATGAATCCTCCCTGCAGGTAACTTAACAAGTGACCCCATTGGATGAATTCATTAATCACATTTTCCATTTATCTGCCTCGATTTTCTAATACACACAGGACATCAACCATGTTTTTCTATTTTCTAAAATGCACAATGTGCTTGGATACGTAGTTATTTAGTCCATTAATAATGTACTGTGTACACTACAATGCACATCATGCAAATACAATCTAATGCATATTTTAAACACAACTTGGTATTATATGCCATTGAACTGACTCATTTTCGTGTGTAAAATCCTGCAGTTGTTGCCTGTACTGTTAGGACCTTCTCAGGTCCAACCATACCAGTGACGTCATAGAAATTGGCAGCGTTCTATACTAACAAATGCAGTTTTGGGTGTTGCTTAAAAAAGCTATGTATTGATTTTTTTAATAAACATTTTTTGTTTAATTATTTTTAATTGTCATAAATAACATATTATCAACATTGGTTCTTTCAGTTCAGTTCATCTTTAATGTCAGCTATGTGTCTTGAAAACAATAGTTTTTTTTACTTCATAGAAAATACAATAAGGAATAAAATCAAAGCTCACAAATATTTAAGGTGTTTGCGTATGTGTGCGTATGGAGTCGTATATCTCCTTAAAGCTTAGGAACTTGGGGTTATAGCAGATATCTCGGTTTTAGTGTAGCTGTAAAAATCTCAACGTTATGACTGCGAGTTTAAACTACGCATATTGCAAACAGTAATGTTTTTTTTCTTCTCAATTAAAATGCAAATGCCGACTAGAAACGCATCTAACACGCTAATTATTTAGGTTAAATATAAATGTCTTATGTCCTTAAATGTTAGAATTTTCCGGTTCTAGCAAATATCTCGGTCACATCAATGATGCTTATTTATCAAAAATCTCATTGTGAAAATATTTCTATGTAAGCACCAATTGTCAACCCTATAATATCGCCACAATATTCAGCTATTTGGTCAACAATATCGTGATATTAGATTTTTTCTGTATTGCCCAACTCTATTCGTCATACTTACTCACCACATCCAATATGATTGAGCATTATTATTTTCCTATATAGATTTTAATATTAAATTGACAGAGATTGGTAAATGTTCCAAAACAATATATGTGTCTTGCACACCTCTTTGACAAAGAAAGTGCAATTCTTCACTTGTTAATTTTAATAAAGAAAATTCCCTTTTTCTTTGCATATGTATACAAACTTTAAAAATAATTAAATATCGAGATATCTTTAGCCGTTAAAGCTACAAAATATATTAAGATATTCATTTCGGGCCATATCGCCCAGCCCTAGGTCCCAGTAATGACATAAAGCATATTTTTCACAGGTAAAATCCATCTTATGTAAGAAGTTCTTGACCGGACCGTTACAGAATGTATCCGTAAATAAAAAAAACTTTGTGTATTTGAACCAAGGGCCTGCAATTCTGAACAAAAGATGGATGTAAAAAGTGTCAAATAGTTCAACAATTTCAGCATATACGTCATCCTAATGAAACAGAGATCTTAAAAATGTGCAAGATTAACAATTTTAACTGAAAATAGACAGATCATTCACAAAAGAGATTTGTTGTTTGTCTCACAACCCAGATGTAAACGTCATCACGGTGCATTTTTTCTGAAATAATACTTTTACAAATAATGCTGCAGCTCATTAGCTGTTCACTCAATCATTCTAAAATGTTAGACATATGTGGCCAGCCCCTAAGCAACATGGTTTGAACTGGTTCCAGCATCTCAATATATGGCTTTGTAGGGTTCTTTCAAAAAGCATATAGAAAAATAAAAACAGAAAATAATTATGCCTTTTTTTTATTTCATCTTGTCCCATATTCACTGTGTATATTTATTTGAAATGAAATATTGAAAGAATGTTTTTAAATTTTTAATTGTTTGAAACACAAGCTCTTGCTGATGCCGTTGTGGTCATTGCTTTAAAGGGTTAACAACATACCCACTGACTAGCCATTCAACACTAAGTTTAGCCACTTTGTTACCTGTTCACTTTGTTACTTGTTATAGCTTTACCATAGTTTTGCACAGGTCGATATAATAATAATTTCCTCATCGTCTTTTGTTTAATTTCTCTTTGCCCAGGCTGTTGAAGCATATTGGCCTCAGGCTGTGCTAGGCCATATTTGTACACTGGCTGGTGTGCCTTCTCAGTTTGTTTTTAGCAGTTTGTGTTGTGCAGGAATGCAACCTGCACAAGTTGTAGCCTGCCTTGGTATACCGAAAAAAGTATCTATCTCCCGTCGACTCTGTGTGTCTGTCCATGTCTGGGGTTTGAGACCGATTCGTTAAGTCCCACATCCCCAAGACAACACATTGTGACCTTTGCCTCCCTTCTCCCCCCTGCTGTTGCATTTTGTTACTTCCCTACAGCAATACTGCATGGAAGGCCAGCCCTGCCTTGTGCCCCCGCCAGCTAGATGAGCACCGCAGATCCCTGGATGCTAAAAGCAGCGTTGGCAGTTGGCTGGTAGCGACTGGTATGAGAAGCTGTTAATGTGAATAATCACTGCTAGCCTGAACATATCTCTGGGCTATTTTAGCCTCTCTGTTAATGACTGGGGGAAGCTTTCAGAGCACAACTCATCTTCACCACTGTGTCTTTGCTTTCAGTCTTGGGGCATTCTAGTCAGAGGCAGTATGTGCTCTAGTCAATGCAAAGTAAGGTTTAAAAAAGCACAGCTACCACCTGCATTGAAATGAATGGGTTTCTTTGGTGCAGTGTAATTCTTGTGAATGGCCCATCCCACTTTTTCACTCACTCACATTTAGACATGTTTTCATGTCATTATGTAGTGTTTTTTTCTTGGAATGTAGGTGTGTCTTAGAGAATTTCTTTATAATGAATAATACATTTTGAGCAGTTGATCCTAACCATTTTATCTGGCAAAATTTTTCAATCAGCTGCCATGACTAGGGTTGGGTACCGCAACTGGTAGGAATTGGACCGGATTAGAACGCAAATTTTGGTTCCTCATTTCGGTTTCACTTAATGTGTCGACTGAAATATTTTTCCTCCGATGCTCTGAAACAGATGTAGAAATATCACACGTTAACTGTAGTCTACCGTTAACTAGCTACCGTAAACTTAGGCTACTTTTAAAATGCCATATTTTCCCGACTTTCAACTCGGAGTTTGCAAATACAAATCCAGATGGAAGCTGTGTGCATTTTGTTCTCCATTCCAGCATGATGCAAACATGTTGGACATTATATACACTGCTCAAAAAAATTAAGGGAACACTTAAACAACACAATGCAACTCCAAGTCATTTACACTTCTGTGAAATCACACTGTCCATTCAGGAAGCAACACTGATAGACAATCAATTTCACATGCTGTTGTGCAAATGGAACAGACAACAGGTAGAAATTATAGGCAATTAGCAAGACACCCACAATAAAGGAGTGGTTCTACAGGTGGTGACCACAGACCACTTCTCAGTTCCTATGCTTCCTGGCTGATGTTTTGGTCACTTGAATGCTGGCAGTGCTCTCACTCTAGTGGTGGCAGGAGACTGAGTCTACAACCCACACAAGTGGCTCAGGTAGTGCAGCTCATCCAGGATGGCACATCAATGCGAGCTGTGGCAAGAAGGTTTGCTGTGTCTGTCAGTGTAGTGTCCAGAGCATGGAGGCGCTACCAGGAGACAGGCCAGTACATAAGGGGACGTGGAGGAGGCCGTAGGAGGGCAACAACCCAGCAGCAGGACCACTACCTCCGCCTTTGTGCAAGGAGGAGCAGGAGGAGCACTGCAAGGGACCTGCAAAATGACCTCCAGCAGGCCACAAATGTGCATGTGTTCACTCAAACGGTCAGAAAAAGACTCCATGAGGGTGGTATGAGGGCCCAACATCCACAGATGGGGGTTTTGCTTACAGCCCAACACCGTGCAGGACGTTTGGCATTTGCCAGGGAACACCAAGATTGGCAAATTTGCCACTGGTGCCCTGTGCTCTTCACAGATGAAAGCAGGTTCACAGTGAGCACATGTGACAGACGTGACAGAGTCTGGAGATGCTGTGGAGAACGTTCTGCTGCCTGCAACATCCTCCAGCATGACCGGTTTGGTAGTGGGTCAGTAGTGGTGTGGGGTGGCATTCCTTTGGGGAGCCGCACAGCCCTCCATGTGGTTGCCAGAGCCAGCCTGCCTGCCGTTAGGTACCGAGATGAGATCCTCAGACACCTTGTAAGACCATATGCTGGTGCGGTTGGCCCTGGGTTCCTCCTAGTGCAAGACGATGCTAGACCTCATGTGGCTGGAGTGTGTCAACAGTTCCTGCAAGAGGAAGGCATTGATGCTATAGACCGCCCGTTCCCCAGACCTGAATCCGATTGAGCATGTCTGGGACATCATGTTTCGCTCCATCCACCAACGCCACATTGCACCACAGACTGTCTGGATGCTTTAGTCCAGGTCTGGGAGGACATCCCTCAGGAGACCATCCGCCACCTCATCAGGAGCATGCCCAGGCGTTGTAGGGAGGTCATACGCGCACGTGGAGGCCACACACACTACTGAGCCTTATTTTGACTTGTTTTAAGGACATTACATCAAAGTTGGATCAGCCTGTAGTTTGGTTTACCACTTTGATTTTGATTGTGACTCCATATCCAGACCTCCATGGGTTGATAAATTTGATTTCCATTGATCACTTCTGTTGGAAGGTTGTCGGTTAGATTCCCAACTGTGTCCATTGACATTGTGTCCTTAGCCAAGGCACTTTACCATAAGTTGCACTGTGGTTATCCCTGTACTTAATGTAAGTCACTCTGAATAAGAGCGTCTGCTAAATGACCAAAATGTTACTGCAGTAACACGAAGTACTCGCGCAGTAAAACTTTACCAGCAACACCTGAGATACAATCATGCAGTAGAACAGAAGTAGGCTATGTCAAAGCTGGTGTCACCAGCAGACACAGTCTGCAAACCACAGCTGAATGAAATATAGATAAATGCAGTAACATGCTATATTTCAAAATATATGGTGTTATTAATGGGCATTCCAAGTTTTCAATAAGCCAGCTCTTGTGTCTTCACTCATTTGGCTGGTAAATGTCTACTAGTTTAAAATAAGAACAGTGAAAGAATTGACAATCTTTAACGTAGATGTGTAAAAGTAGACCTTGGGCCCACAAGCTTGTTTGCTATGTAATAATTTCAAATACTGTATTTATTATATTATATTATTTGTAGCCACAGACGTGGCTTATAGGCCCAAAATATTAATGACCACTTCACAGTATATGTGAGCTTGACAGTTTGTCATATTTGCTTTCCACAACTGATATGATTGAGAATAGTAGTTTAATATAAATATTTGTTAGATTAAAATAATTATCAGCTACATTGAAACATTCCAAAACAATGTCCTACACTGTGCTCCCAATTATTATGCAAATTATTTTATACTGATTTTCCTAAATAGTCATGGCAAATTAGTCAGTATAATTTAGAAGTCACCAACCATTAACAAACCACTAGTGGTGCAACGGATCGTCATTGATCCGTGATCCGTTCGGATCAATATCTTCGGTTCGGGACACACGTGATCCGCGGATTGATTACTGAAATAAAAAAGTTTTGCGCATGTTCAGTCCGCTCACAGCATGGTCATGGCGAGCGGAGGAACGGAGGAGCTTGGACGTCCCGCGTCATTTAAATCCCCTGTATGG
>JACXGM010035110.1:0-11777 GCA_016801145.1 Umbra pygmaea | reverse complement strand
AACATCTAAGAAATAGCAGATTTTAGCTTTATAAATGTGACATTTGGCATAGTTCTTAAAAGTACTCGTATCGGTACTTGTATCGGCAAGTACCCAAAATGAAATGCTCTTTACTTGTACTCGTTCCATAAAAAGTGGTATCGGCCCATCCCCAGTATCCATAAACGGCCTCTGCCCGGTAGTGGTAGCGTGAAAAGTTAAAGCTGCAGCCAGGGGCTTTTCAAAGACGCTGCCGTTATCTTGACTGTGATTGGCCAATTGACTCGCATGATATATCAACAAAACTTGTGTTTAGGGGAAATTGTACCCCCCCCCCCCCCCATAAAAACTCTTCTGATCTACACGATTCATGTGGATGACATTTTCCCATTCAAAACGGCGATTTTCGCCGAAAAGCGACTAGTTTGCAGGTATGAATATTAACACACACCTTTACCAACACAATGTTTAGTAATATTAACACACAGCCTCACCGACACAATGCTTAGTACTATTATCACACAACCTTACCAACACAATACTTAGTAATATAAACACACACACACAGTGATGGGAATAACGGCGTCATAAATAAACGTCGTTACTAACGGTGTTACGTTTTTCAGTAACGAGTAATCAAACAAATTACTGTTTCCCCCGTTACAACGCCGTTACCGTTACTGACAATACAATTGCGGCGTTACTTTAATTGAGCTCAATGAAGCAGTTATCATCTATTTCTCTCTGCAGGAACTGCAAAGTTTTTCTCTGGTGTGTGTGTTTGAGTGTGTGTGTGTCGGGGAGTCGTAGACAACCACAACTGATGATTTGCCAACCAACCAGATGCAGAGTAGGGCGGGTGTTCACTGTTCACTTCACACACACGCCCAGACACAGTCGCGCACACACAGCAACCAGGGGTCAGAGCGATGGCAAGTCCAAAGTGTTCAAAAGTAGCTTTTGCGAACTGTAAGTATAATAAGCACTACTTTTCCCTCGTTGAGGTGAAAGACAAGAATATTTATGTAACGTGCAACTTGTGCACAGGAAGAAAGACACTCTCCATGTCGGTGGCAAGTAATTTAAATCTAATGAAGCACCTCACATCGTCACATGCCGCCACAAACTAGTGTCCAAGAATGGAGCTGATAACTTGAGCTCCACTACCAAAGGAAATGGAGCCACGACATCAAAGAAACTTATACTAGATTTTTCTCCACCACCGCAAACTCTTGTAACTCAGACTAATAATTGATTCTATTTAGTGTTCTTTTCATTAATTTAACATATTTAATTTGTGTCTTCAAAGTTATTTGACATACTTTATTTTTTAAAGTAATGCAATAGTTACTTTCCCTGGTAATGAGTTACTTTTATAATGATGTAACTCAGTTACTAACTCAGTTACTCTTTGTGAGAAGTAACTAGTAACTATAACTAATTACTTTTTTAAAGTAATGTGACCAACACTGCACACACATTTACCAACACAATGCTTAGTAATATTAACACGCAGCCTTACCAACACAATGCTTAGTAATATTAACACACAGCCTTACCAACACAATGCTTAGTAATATTAACACACAGCCTTACCAACACAATGCTTAGTAATATTAACACACAGCTTTACCAACACAATTTTTTATAATATTTACACACAGCCTTACCAACACAATGCTTATGGACTGTTCTTTATTTATTTGAGGGGCTACCGGAGGAGTTTTGGAATCTTTAGTCAAAAGAGACCTGACCCTCCCTACGCAAGCAATACATTTTTCTATGACCCTCCAACATGATTGGGAAAAGAGGCATGACCCTCCCCAAAAATTTGTTGATGCCTTCTGTACTGGTTTGTGCTTGGCAAAGATGTACAGATAGCCACTGTTTTCTTACAATCATAACTTCATCTATGCTTTCTCATTTACACATCACACTCCACCAAGATGGTAGTCATTTCAGTAGATTTACTCACCAACAATGTTGTGGAAACACAATAAGCATACCTGCCAAACTTGAGAAATGTTTATGAGTACCACTTCAGAGGGGACACAGTGTTTCACAGCGGTGCACAGCATTTGGGAAGTAAGCATTCCGCCATCTCAATAAGCCCACAAAAAACAACATATGCACACTTATATAAATTACTTGTATATTAAATAATACAGGGTCTTCTCTATTAGGGCCTTTCCTATTGCTTCTCTGTCAGCTTGCTGCACTAAAGTGAAACATTGCTGTACATAACTTGCTGTCACATGAATCACACAAGTGTGCAAGCACTATATAGGACTATGCATTTAACAACTATACATCTATAGCTATTTGTGTCTTTTTAATGAGCAAGCTAAGGTCTCTGTACCGCTAGTTGACTAAAAGCTGTGAAGTTTGTTAGCTGCACAAGAGCTATGTAGCTAACCAATCTGCATTATTAACGTTAGTTACTGTAGCTAGCTACCTAGCTACCTTGTTAAGATGTCAGCAGAAAAGCTAGCAAACTATGACAGTGTTGGTTAGCTATGTGCTTGAGTAGCCCCTTTTCAAACATGTATTGGCAAACAGTTTGGTCAGATTCCCTACCAGTTTCTTAACGCATCAGTGGTGGTTCATTGTCAACGGACAAGATGGAGCTGCCATGAGTGAATCCAGCAGCTGTATCACGATTACTAGATAGAGACCGGTCACCCGCGGGAGAAGTAGATGCATGAGTTTTTTTCCTTCACCCGAATCCTGTAAATGGCTCAGCACTAGTAATTTTAGTGTTAACAGTGAATTAAAAAAACACTGGCAAATATTTTTTTTTGCATATTTAAGAGTAGTATTTAGTACCAGCGTACTTTGACTTGAAATTGTGTAAATGGTACGCAAAATGTGTGCAGGTTGGCAGGTATGAAAAAGCATGGAAACTAAATGCACACTTCCTGCATTACTGCATTACTTCAAATACTAATTACTACTCTAGTAAACTAGTATTCAGATGAAATAAAACAATTAAACATTGAGACCATTCAACAAAGCACAGTTGATCAGACCAATTACTTATGAGTAGGGTAGAATAGACAAACTGCCTAAAGGTGACACAAGGTCAGATTTCTCATTGGTTCGGTAGTCAGACTTGTAAGGGTTTACCAACCCTATGTATGTCTGGGCCTCCATCTTAAATGTATTCATATTAATAGTATTGCAGTATGTTATTATTAAGATATGATCAGTGCCTACAGTCCTTGCCTTCCAGTTCCAGATTTTTTGACATTGTGTCTTTAATTAATTGAACACCAACTGTATGCCAAGCTATTTTGCCCAAAACTATACTGAAAACTAGGAAAGCAATTTCAAAGTAGTTACTGAGTTACAGTTTGTATAAAGACATCAGTCATTTGACTGAGGCAAAATCAAAACATCCAGCAAAAATGTCCTTGATGTTAGAGACCAGTTTGTGAAAATCAGTAAAATTGATGTATTGAATAACAATAGAAGTTCTATATTTACAGTATAGGCCCACTGTTTCATGGTGCATATTTGTATTTCCTTGAATCCATTGATCTTAATTTAGTTATTCAATTAATGTCCATACTTGAACACTTACGTAGGAAGTCATTGTAATTGTTCCATATGGTGTCTATGTTAGTTTAGTATAAAGAGTAAAAAAGTCACATAGCCTACATCATGCATCACTAAAATGGCAGATTATTATATTATGCAGGATAATAAACAAATTTTTAATATAACAACATAAACTGGATATTTGGGACAGGAGTGGTTTCATATTTTGATAAGTATTGACCAGTCTTTAATACTCATTTGCTCCTGGTTATATGTTGACTGCTACAGTGCTTTTACTTTGTCCTTCTGCATTACTGTACCTGCCTCTGACTGGCTGGCAGCACTTTTTGCAGAGGGTACACAAAGGCAGTGTAGATTAATGCACACATTATATTGACAACTAAACAATAATGTATAGCACATGGAATTATCTGATTCTGAAAAAAACAGGGATTGACTGTTGGACAGCTATCCTATCTGTGTAACTTGCACTTTAATATTTATTTACATTCACCACAAAACATACATTTGGAATTTAATACACCAATGTTAAGGGGATCTTCAGCTTTAAAATGATGTGTAACTTGTGTATCAACTCTTAATATTAAGCTCAATAGAGCCAGTTGATGAAGATTATAAAATAGCTACCCAGATCATCTGAGAAAAGCCCACCGTTCGTTGTTCATTATCAGCTCGATTTTCAGCATGCTTCTGCGTGTTGCAAATGAAGTTTTCCTGTCCAGGAAATAATATATTGTATTTAACACAAAATTGTAGATTGCTTGCTACCCATTTAAAAGTTGAACAATATAAATAGGCCAGCTAGCCGGAAACTTGTATCTAAAATCACAAGCATTGATGAGTACTTACTGATTAATCAACTCACCGTATCATTGGGAGAATAGATGAGAGCAACCCATCTGGGTACTCTGCCTTCGCGTCATGCTCCCACCCCCTTTTGGGGGACAACAGCCCATTTAATTTGACTGGCGGTCAATGCAAAATCTGACGTCTTTACGAAGTAATTAATATAAAGTAAGAAAACCGTATTGCCTTTTAGCTATTCAGAGCACATACACTATGGCCAGTCAGGCAAACAATAATTTCATGTCATTGATCGGCATTGATTGACAATGTTACCTAGAGAAAACTAAAGAAATTGGGGTAATTGGGCAGTAAAGAAAATCGTAAACTATTTTTTTTCATAAAGTTCAACGCACAAAACAATATAAAGCAATTTTTAGGCAGGGTGCCAGTAATATTTCATTGTCATCTACACTTTTACAGCTTACGTTTTCCCCCAAAAGCAGGTGTGGTCATTCGGATGATGTGTATGTTGCTCCCATCGTTGTTGGAAAGAACCATTTCTTAGAGGGGGTGGATAAGGGCCCATAAATATACAACAATTACATTTTAGAGAATGTGATTGGTATACAATCTTATAGTATTAAAGTATTTAAAATATTATTAAAAATATAACACCAGCCAAGAGGGCATTTTTGAGTCTGAGGGGAAAAGGGTCTATCTGTGCCTTGTGATAACAAATTCAACACATTAACTGGTTGCTATGGACTCATCACTAGGCTTCCTCAGTCATTGTGTAATTTAGCAGGTAAAGTAACCGAAGCTGAAAATGATCCAAACTGAATTTCTCAGACGACCGTCAATTTGGGTGGGGGAGGGTGCGATTTTTGTTGGGTCGGACCCATCTGCTAGCAATGGGTGGGGCGAGACTGAGACCTACGTGGAAAAATATGCACCAAACAAGCCACTTTGAAATTTTGCTGTTTTTATGAATACAAAAGTTGGGTGACACTCCCCCCAGAATAAATAATGTTGGATTATCCTCCCATCAACAAAGAATAAAAAGACATGACCCTCCCCTATTTTCCTCCGGTGGTCCATTCCATAAATACCGAACAGTCCCTTAGTATTATTAACCCACAGCCTTACCAACACAATGTTTAGTAATATTAACACACAGCCTTACTAACACAATGCTTAGTAATATTAACACACAGCTTTACCTAATATTAACACACAGCTTTTACCAACACAATGCTTAGTAATATTAACACACAGCCTTACCCACACAATTATTTGAATTTTAAGTGTGTACATAGCGATTGAAATGCAATGAGACATATGGCAGATATTACCATTTTAAATGGGCACTGTCATGTATTAAATGCATGTACTCATCAAATTAATTTACTCAGAGCCCGGAGAATGTGCACAATGGAGCATAGACTTTAATGTTAAAGCCGAGTTGTCTCTACAGAGCAAGCTAACCATAATAAGATAACATTCATTTTAATACAGAGAATGATGTCACAACAAAAAACTCAATACTGATTTCCTGTTGGCCCAAATAGATAGCATTAGTTTAAAATGTCACCAATGGCTGCAACCTTGTGAAGCTTGTCGCGGAATTCCATATGTTAATCCCTCTATGAGGCACAAATGGCTTCAGTATCAATTCTTATTGAGGCATAACGCCTTAGACAAATATCTGGCTGTTGTTCTCAATTTGGTCACACTGGCTTAGATTTACAGTGGGGAGAACAAGTATTTGATACACTGCCGATTTTACAAAGCATGTAGAGGTCTGTAATTTTCATCATAGGTAAGCTTCAACTGTGAGAGACAGAATCTAAAACAAAAATCCAGAATATCACATTGTATGATTTTTAAATAATTTATTTGCATTTTATTGCATGACATAAGTATTTGATCACCTACCAACCGTTAAGAATTTCAGCTTTCACAGACTTAATTTTTCTTTAAGAAGCCCTCTTGTTCTCCACTCATTACCTGTATTATCTGCACCTGTTTGAACTCGTTAGCTGCATAAAAGACACCTGTCCACACACTCAATCAAACAGACTCCAAACTCTCCACAATGGCCAAGACCAGAGAGCTGTGTAAGGACATCAGGGATGAAATTGTAGACCTGCACAAGGCTGGGATGGGCTACAGGAAAATAGGCAAGCCGCTTGGTGAGAAGGCAACAACTGTTGGCGCAATTATTAGAAAATGTAAGAAGTTCAAGATGTCAGTCTCCCTCAGTCTGGGGCTCCATGCAAGATCTCAACTCGTGGGGCATCAACGATCATGAGGAAGGTGAGGGATCAGCCCAGAACTACACGGCAGGAACTGTTCAATGACCTGAAGAGAGCTGGGACCACAGTCTCAACCATTAGTAACACACTCTGCTGTCATGGATTTAAATCCTGCAGCGCACACAAGGTCCCCCTGCTCAAGCCAGCGCATGTCCAGGCCCATCTGAAGTTTGCCAATGACCATCTGAATGATCCAGAGGAGGAATGGGAGTTAAGACAAAATTAGAGCTTTATGGTCTAAACTCCACTCGCCGTGTTTGGAGGAAGAAGAAGGATGAGTACAATCCCAAGAACACCATCCCAACCGTAAAGCATAGAGGTGGAAACATCATTCTTTGGGCATGCTTTTCTGCAAAGTGGACAGGACGACTGCACCGTATTAAGGGGAGGATGGATGGGGCCATGTATCGCCAGATCTTGGCAAACAACCTCCTTCCCTCAGTAAGAGCATTGAAGATGTGTCGTGGCTGGACCTTCCAGCATGACAATGACCCGAAACACACAGCCAGGGCAGCTAAGGAGTGGATCCGTAAGAAGCATCTCAAGGTCCTGAAGTGGCTTAGCCAGTGTCCAGACCTGAACCCAGTGCTTAATTTGAGGGGGATCCTGCCGGAACAGGATCCGGGACCTATCAGAATTTGTGAGATTTGTTTCCGGGACCTATTTTGGCCAGATCAGCTTCTTCCATCACTGTTTGCCATAGATACCGTAAACATTCTAATAAAAGGGATAGGAGTTAAATCAAGTTTCCTATTCTTCCTTACTAATACATGTATGTTGTGTACTGATATAAAGCGTCATGTACGGTAAAAGCGCAGTCTTCCTACTAGCTGAAACCAGGATTGCCATGTCAGCAAACCTCCTGTGGGAGCACTATTTCAATATGGAAAAAAAAACAAAAAAAAGGTCTCGAATAATAAATAAAAGTTAAGAAATTAATAGAATAAGGATAAAAGAATTAATATGCATTTAATTATAGAAACAAGTATTGGGAAATATGTCAAATCTGTTGTTCATAAAGAAAATGAACTTGTTCATAGTCATTTTCCATGGTTTTGAGTCCTGAAATTCCTCAGAATCTGGCAACCGTGGCTGGAACACTTTTTCCAGATCTGTGTTGTCTTGATTCGCTGGTGTCAGTGTAGTGAGTAGGCTACTGAATTTGAAACATACTGTGGTGATTAAGTTCTTCGAGGTCAAACAAGGAAATATTGTTGGAATACAAAGGTAAAAATATTTTTTCTCACTACAGACAAAATGTCATTACTACTGATGAGTTTCATAACTATCCTGTGCAAATTTAAAGAATGAAGCTCTCAGTTAAAAACAAAACGTTGGTTTCATTGACAACATGCTAGCTGTGCAAGTCAGCCTGAAAATACTTAGAGCTAGACTAAAAACATCCAGAGCTAAAGCGAAGGTATCTGCTTGGCTACCAGGCTGTTTTAGTACTAGTTACATTGTTGTGTTCCCATGAATGATTTTTGTGAATGGGTCTAGCTTCATTCCCGGGAAAAGGGCTGGTGAAAATTGAAAGGCAGCGAATAGGGGTGTAGAATTTCGCTGGTTAGAAGGCTACTTCCTCTTTCAGAAACGTAAACGACAAAAAAAGGACCTGTGATTGCCGCAGTTTCTGTTGAAATGGGAAAGTAATAAATAAAATTATTAAAATCATTATACCCAAACTATTTTTTATATAATGATGGCATAATTGCATAAAAGTGATTTATTTATTTATATAGAATCCTCAAGGAAATGCATCAATTCAAGTAACAAATCAACAATCATTGGCTGTTAAATTTCTTCGTTTGAGCTTTTTTTATATGAGTAGGCTACTAGATATATTTTATCTTACAATATAGACTCCTATGGTGTGTTACTCAGTGGGAAGTTTGTAGATTGGTACACCATCTTTACCATGATGGATGCGGACTGGCACAGTAGGCTGTAATGGGAAAGGGTGTACTGAGCTGCTGCATTGTGTTTTCCTCTTTTCCTTATTTGTTCCGTTATCTCTGAACTTGCCGGATCCTTCTCCCTCTCATGGGCCTATGTGTTCCTGGACCTTCGAATTTACAAAATTCACTGCCTGAACCTAATAGAAATTCTTTGGAAGGAGTTGAAACTCCATATTGCCCAGCGACAGCCCCAAAACCTGAAGGATCTGGGGCCTCATGTATAAACGTTGCGTACGCACAAAAAGCTTGCGTACACTGGTTTCCACGCACACGGTGTGATGTATAAAAATGTACTTGACGTTAGAATATGAGGGCCATCACGGAAACTTTTGAGCAGATGTGAGAATGTGCGGGCCGTACGCAAAGTCTTGTCTGGCTCTGTAACGTGACAAATTCTAACTGAAAAGTGACAACTCACCAAACATAAATAAAGTTTCCACTACAGTTACTGTCATATGTCTATGACGTTGACTATTCTAAAAACATAATTACATCCGCTAATAAAAGTTTGATCATTGATGTGGATGACTAACATCAAAATGCCAAAACCCAAACGGGAAATGCTATTAGGGCCTATCTTAATCTGCCACCACTTCTGTTATAGCCTACTTGAGGTTGTCACAAACGCTGTCCATCCAACCTCACTGAGCTCGAGCTGTTTTGCAAGGAGGAATGGGCAAAAATTTCAGTCTCTCGATGTGCAGAAATGATAGAGACACCCCAAGCGACTTACAGCTGTAATCGCAGCAAAAGGTGGCGCTACAAAGTATTAACTTAGCTAAATAATTTTGCTCGCCCAATTTGTCAGTTTTTTATTTGTTAAAAAAGTTTGAAATATCCAATAAATTTTGTTCTTGATGATTGTGTCCCACTTGTTGTTGCTTCTTCACGAAAAAATTACAGTTTTATATCTTTATGTTTGAAGCCTGAAATGTGGCAAAAGGTCGAAATGTTCAAGGGGGCCAAATACTTTCGCAAAGCACTGTAACTGGCACACGAGCAAAGCGCCCTATCCAAAGTACAGGGGGGTAGATCTAAACCTGGGCCCGTATTCATAAAGATTCTGGAATCCCCTAATTTAGCTAAAAAACTTTTACGTAGGAGTCTTAGCTTAAGAGCGATTCCAGACCGATCTAAGAGCAACTCTGAGCAAGGAAAAGACAAAAACTGTCATCTTAGTGAGGAGGCGGGGCTGACCCCGTTGCTATGTATGACACAATCTTTTAAAGACTGTGATTGGTTGGTTGTCCAAGAAGGAAAAAACTGAGCGATTTTAAGTATTCCATGAAACTGTCACGGATTTAGAAGTTAATGATCCATGGCAGTTTCACAGAATTTTCGGCCATTCCGTGAAACTGCCACAGAGTTTGAAGTTAAGTGTCTGTGGTAGTATCACGTATTTCGGGGATCACGTTGAATAATTCGGATGTGGGTTCCATCAATTATTCCGACAACAAGGCTACTATATTCATAAATGCAGTTTTTTATGCCTGCAAGGTGGAAATGTCCAGTGGAAAGGAAATGAACTGCGACACAATAAGAGGTTCTGAAAGTGCTGTAATTGTTTGTGTGATCACTTTGCTTACAGAAGGTTGTGACAGACCCAAATCATCACTGCTACATTGTTGCATTTTCCCAGTTGCCATATAGCTTAATGTAGTGATTATTTTTTGGCACTGACATTTCTGCGCTGTGTCGGAGATGTTAGCGTGTCTCTAATAAGATCGGTCACAAACATGAACCCTGCACGATCTAATCTATAGCGTCTTCTTGACTCACTGTCATCCATTTTCTGCAAAACACATTTCTTCTCCCTCTTCGTAATTCCGCCGTTTTCTCCTCTACTGAAGGAACTATTAAGCCTCTTAAACGTCCTTGTCTGTACTCCTACCAATTTTGGCCTTAGGACCTCTTTTAAGAGTTAATGCTTTCTGAATTACTTTTTTCTTTAATAGGATTTTTTTTAATTTTAAGAGTAAACGCCCACGTTTCTAAGAATTTTCTTAGAATTTTCTCACTAGGAGCTACTCTTTGCATTAACATTCTTTATGAATACGGGTCCTGGTGTATAACAAGGGAGTATCCCTACGGGTGGCCCATGGGCATCTGGCCTGACACTCCTACGTGTTCCTCTCCCCCCCTGAGAAACAAAAGAGAACAAATTGTTAGCTCACTTAACAATATCACAATGTACACCAATCAAAATTAACACTACCTACCACTAGTGATGGGTGCTCGACACTCAAGTGTCGAAATTGTTTCGATATTTTCGACATCACTGTATCGGAACAAAGTATCAAGACGTGTTTGAAAAACACTGCTGGTCACATGACAAAGTGTTTTCGAAACACTACGTCATGTAACATTGAACGATACCTGTGTCGCACTTTTCAAAAACACTGACTTATTGGGTATAAAACGAGGCATCAAAAACAAACATTTCGAATGCGTGAGACCTTGGCTGAGAGATTTGTGAGAGTATTGCGAGATTGAGCCATCAGACAAAATCAGGTGTTTATTTTTATTTTTGGATATACATTTATATCTTTGACATTCTGTCTAAATCCTTTACACAGTGTGTGGAATCTGCGCTTCTACTGGCCAATCCCTCTCCACCACACTTTGTGTGATACGATGTGCCCTGTGAAGGGATATATTATATATTGCCTATATTAGGATACAGTGTTCTATTAATAAACTATGAAACAATTGTTTATAAATAGCTTACAAAACAAGATACCTGTTGTAGTTCATTTGGGCTTCTGTCAGTGGCATATGGAAAGGGGTGAGCAGCCCGAGCTTAACGGGTATCCTTTATCTTCTATTATGACACTCCGGCGGCAGAAAGTGCCTTAATTAACTGTGCAATGTCAAACAATAAAAAAACAATTTTTCCTCTCCTAAAATATTCGCGCACGTCTCTCTCAGGCATCACAAGCCCCTACTGGCAAATCCTAACAATTTGAGAGAACTCTCGAGCTATATTAACCTCTTAAGCCTCGCCCCCTAATTGTCAAATTCTGCCTAAAAAAACATACCCAAAGTTAAACTCTTGTTACACTGGACCTGAGGCAAGTACAAACATATGGTTGATGTTTTTTTAAAGAAAAGACCTTGACATTTTTGGATATGTAAAATTCATTTCAAACAAATATACACAGTGAATATGGCACAGGAT
>JACXGM010035108.1:0-11777 GCA_016801145.1 Umbra pygmaea | reverse complement strand
CTTTGGGAAGGGAAAGAACACAACTCCTCCAGACAATCTCTCGGGGTATCTAATGTCCGATTTACAAATGCCATTGGCGCACCGCTTTACCGTCCTGCTTGGAGTCAATTTTTGTCGGACCTGCTCACATTGTAACGGTTGCTATGATGTGTGATTGGACAATGGCAGTTTTGGGGGAGGGGCCGGCGATAGGTCAATTGTCCAAAATTCCACTTCTAATAAAGGAGAGCTTCTACTATTACCTAATACTTAGAAACATACTTCTTCCGCTGCTGCTTCTTCTTCTTCTTCTTCTCCTTGTTCTGTTGCTGCTACTACTGCTTCTCTTTCAAGGTAGTGACGAAACGCGCTCTGTAGCGCTGTTTGTTCGCTGAGGGCAACGGTAGAATCATGACGACAAAATACAGCGACCTCCATAAAAGGGGGTGCCCGCGGTTACGTAGATATAAATGGCTCATTCTACGGTAATGAAAACATAATGGTTCATTATGTAAGGTCTTTACACACCACTGAAAACATAGTTATGGATCTTATATTGCATTTCTGTCAATAGAGCCTTAGAAATACTACACACTGAACCTTTAATTCTTTCCAGAGCTGCATATTATTTACATGATTCAGCAATTGTAAACCCTGTGTGAGTTATATACAAGTTTTTTTTTGTTTGTTTGTTTTACACATTATTTAGATAGTCAATCTTTAGATGCTTTACAGAGAATATACAGGCTATCTGTAACATTTAAATTAATTATCTACAAACTGTTTTTTTTGCAGAAATAATACGTTTTGGAATAATGCATTGTATGACTTTGACAATCGACTAGTGTGGAATTCACTGGAAAATGGCAAATGGTAGGTATATGGACTGATTTATTCATATTCACTGTGTTTACTATTAGAAATCACTGCAAATGGATATAGACTAATAATGACATTTCGGACATGTTTATAGGCTCAAAGCATGTTTTAACTTGCCCTGTAAATGCATAATGGTTGTATACTAGCAGCAAAAGGTACACACGCTTTTGGCAATAAAGATTGTTTGAGTTATTAACGCTACTGACAGCACTTCAAATATGCAAACAACAGAGCTATGTTTTGAAATCGCTGGTGTGAGAGCGGAGGGGAAGTGTCGGCCTGTTGCCGCCAGCAATGCGCCGTGGGGCCGAGAGGGTCCGGCTGTCGGACGACTTATGGGGTTCGACTGCCGCGAAGATTGAGCAGGAAAGGGCGGAGATCATTGCCCTGGATTTGCTGCGTGGGAGAGGGGTGCGAGGCCAGGGCTGGATGGCTGACGGGGCGGTGGCGGGTTGCAGCGCCTGTTCGGTGAGTGAGCTGAAGCTGGAGGTGTTAAATGGGGGTAAGGTGAAGTGTATGGTGCCTGGGAGTGCGGCAAAGGTGAGAGGGGTGATCACGCTGGGCTGTATTTTATTTTCTAGGGTCGTGGGGTGAGTTGGGTGGAGATGACGTGGGTGGGTCGTGACCGGCCTCGCTTTCCGGTACTGTTGGTGGCGGTGTATGCACCTTCGGTGGGTTGCGATCCGGCATTAAGCCCCACAGAAGAAGACCCTCTGTCTCTCTCTTTCTGTTTGAGGTTGCCCTTTTTGAGGCTGCCTGCTCTCTTGGGACTGTATTCGATGTGTGGCAGTGGCCACACTTGGCACATAGGTTTGGTAGTGTTGTGGAGTGAGAGCTGTGTTTTGGTGTTCTGGTTAGCATTATCTAGGCAATACATGTTGTGCTCTGTGCGTGATCTCGCGGGAGATCGTGGTAGCAGCCAAGAGTAATAATATACAATATATATGGTGTACTTAAACACTTTTCAATGCCACGTTTTATAAGTACAGAACCTATTTGTACTACTGTAAAAGTTCAGTAACATTCCGGGTATTATTAGTGGGGTTATTTACAAGATACACCCTTGGTTCCATTAGCACCTGCACTAAGCCATTCGGCTGATAGCTCTAACTCGACCAATGTTATAACAATGGAAAAAAGCTCAAGGGGGGTTGTTTGGCTCGAGGTCAAGGTGCAAAGGACACTACGGTTATATTACTCCGAACCATCACTTTATTTCACCATAATGGCAAGTGATTTAATTATATTGTATGTCCTGAGAAGGGAGTTCAAGGTCCACTCTACTAAATGTTAACTAACTAATATGTAGTCTAATTGTTCTGCAGCTTGGAAAACAACATTGAACGCTTTAACGTTCGTTCTTGTGTGAGTCAATTTGCAACTTTAAGAGAATGACATGGGCCTTTCACCAGCAGGGTGAGTTCAAAGTGTTTAATTTTGCACCACAGATACAGCCATTAATAGTAAAACATGTTTTACATTTATAACATTTTGTATGTTGTGATTGGAACTGGTTGGTAGCAGTTAACTGCTTTAGACTTAAAGACTTTTTTGTGAAGGTATGCATGAATTTATTCAATCACTTTTTGTACTTTGTCTTTGATACTATGAATTAACAATAGATAATAACGGTTGGAATTTGTTTTGCTTTCCATGACTTGGCCTCCGCAGTGATTTTACTCACGCCACACACTGTACATCAAACCATTTTAACCCAATTACTGGAACTGTATACAATGTCTAATCAGTAGGTAGGAAAACATGATTGGTCATGTTTTTCAGTTCTGAACTCCGAACCAGTTATAACTGCATGCGCATGTCAACAGCAGTCTGTGTTGCAGCAAAATTCTATCAAAAAGGAACAATTACGAAAATCAATATTTTGTCTATGTTCTTAAATTGTTTATGTATTTATCGAGATTGTTCCCTGGTCATCTCCATATTTATTTTTTTTTTTTTTTTTTTTTTTTAACCTTTATTTAACCAGGTAAGTTGACTAAGAACAATTTCTTATTTACAGCAACGACCTGGGAGCAATTAGGGTAAAGTGTCTTGCCCAAGGACACAACGACAATTGGCTCAGTCGGGAATCGAACTGGCAACCTTCTGACTACAAGTCTGACTCCCTACCCACTGAGCCATCTGCGCCCCTAAATATATTGATGGGCTACGGAGAAACCGAGAGGGTGAGTGACGGACATCGGGAGCACAAGCACCCCCTCCCAGCTGGCCGTTCCATCCCAAAGTCCTGATCGCGTCTCAGTTCCCAGCACATTTCAAAACCAAATCGACACCCATGGTATACAGTATGAACTGGTAGCGTAACAAGAAAACTCTTTAAAGTCCTGTACTTCCTCACACATTAATATCCAACTGCGTCCACCTGCATTCTGTTATATTAAGCTGCATATGTATGGTCAGGATTTGGTTGCTGGAATTTAAGTATTTAGGTTTGTGGTTTGATGAAAGGCTTACTTGGAGGCATGTGAAGTGTAGGAAGGTGTTGAACTTGATGAGGGCAGTGACAGGTTTTGATTGAAGGGCGAACAGGCAAACACTGTTCTATAGGTATCAGGCACTGATGAAAACAGCTCATTATTATTATTGCTACAAAGTTGCAAAGTATGGCCTAGGGGGGATTGCAATTGGCCCGGCGATTGCATTGGGGTCTGTTCCACCATGGCTGTTCCTGATGACAAGTGTGGATCTGGGCATGATTGAGGAAAGGAGGGAGTGGGGCGAAGGGGACGTGAGTGTCTGTGTGTGTGGAGAAATATGTCAGCTATCAGTTTTCTGAGTTTTTAAGGGTGTATACCAGTGGTCCTCAAACCCTTCCATGGAGGGCCTAGTGTATGCAGGTTTTTGCTTTTACCTTGTACAAGCCTGATGGAGTAGCTCACTAATTGGTTAGGATCTCCCCTCACCTGGCAGTCTAGGTAATAATTATGCTCTAATTGAAGGGAAAGACTAAAAACCAGCATTCACTAGGCCCTCCTTGGACGGGTTTGGGACCACTGGTGTATACAGAGGGGTTTAAGGCAGCAACTGGTGGTAGGGTGGGTGCAGAGGTGCATATTCCTGAGTTCAATGTCGGTTTGACTGGCCTCACACTCCAGTGCAGTAGGTGGCGGTATATGTACCTTTAGTTGGATGCGATCTGCCAACAATTTTAAAGTGCCAGTGCTGGTCATAGTGGATCCTGTTCTGTAATGTATCCTGTTATGTCATCTGATCCTGCAGTTTCTTTTGCCTTCATGAGTACTAGTAGTATCTCTTAGTGTTTCCTGTTGTCCATGTTTTGACTAACTTTGTGCTCTCGCTTGTAGCTGTCATATTCAGTAGTACAAGCACTTCTCTGCATTTTGTTATTGTACTGAACACCAAGTCTCAAGCTTTTCTGTTTGGAATTATGTTCTGTGTGTTTGTTGTTTTGTAGAGACTTCAGTTAAGTGTGTTTATAAACAGTAATTGGAGGCGGGAACACATGTTCAATGCATTTCAACAACAGGGAAAGTAGCCACACACATACCCTGTATAAGCTTTCTAAAAATTTGAAAATGTCAGTATAGAAAGCACAATATTTGTTTCAAAAGACCATTAAACAAAATGTAGTTGAAAATGTATACAACATTTTATTTTTAATTATGCCTTTGAGAAGAGAAATTTTGAAAGATTATCACTGGGTAGGCCTACCCTGGCCTACCCTGACTGCACGTCCCTGCTTCATTGCATAAAGTATAGCTTTAACTAACTATTACCTAATTTAAAGAAAATAAATGACTACAATATAAATGCTGAACACTTCACCTGTCTGGCCACCTCCAGTAAGGTCATGTTGTTTCATGAAATTTGTCTGTTTAATGATGTTTATCTTATGCTTCAAGCTCCACCACTCCATCTCTTTTGCTGCAAAGTCATTGACAACTCGGCAGAAAACAGGGAAGAGCAGAGGGCCACTAGAACAATTTATTAGGGAGTACAAACACATACGGCCTCACAGCTGCTTGGGTTCTACACCTCTGTGCTGGGGACACTAGATTTAGTGAAGCAGCAGGGAAAAGGAAAATCTACAGGAAACATGCTTTCATGCCTTTGGAAAAGTCATTTAGAATCTTTATGTATGCAGTGTTTATTTTTAGAATATTTAGTATAAATAGGTCATTTGTATGTGTGCCAAATTAGGTGTTAAAAGTCTGAAATACTGATTGAATGACATATTTCAGGCAATTTAGAGAGGTTGGAAGGAAACTTAAATATCGTTTGACACTACCAGAATGTTTCAGAGAGATTGATGTAGCATGATTTTAGTTTTTATAGTGCCCAATGCCTTATAGGCATATTCAGTGGGTAGTAGAAGTGAAATTACCCAATTATGATTCTTTGGAGAGGTTTAAAGGACACTTGGATGTCCCCTAGACCATCACAATGTTAAAGAGAGGTTGATGTTGTAGAACTTAGTTTTTCCTATTGATGATGAATAATAATAATGTTTCATCTGTTGGCTTGAAAATCATGAAATGTGTTTCCAACATTAGTCATCAAGTAATTTATTAAAAATGACTATTTGTTGTGATGTACATATCGCTGCACATTTGAAGATTTAATGTTCCATGTAGATACTGTAGCATATGCATTTTTGTATTTGTAAGGAGTAATGGGAGTAGTTATTTGCTGTTTGGTGGCTTAATATGGCTAGCAGCATTCTGTATTGCTCTATGGGGCAAAAGGTTAATTAATCAGGGTCACACAGGGAAAATAAAATGTTCCAGTAGCCAGTTTTATGTCAAGATTGCCTGTACTGCCTTGCATGTCTTCCACCTCCAATTCTTTCATTCAAGTGATACTCGGAAATATCTCAGGAGCTTGGGGCATAATAGAAAGTGCTTTCAGTTTGCCATAGTGGGAAATGTATGTGTAGAGGCTCTCCACATCAAAGGTAGCCATGATAATATCTTCAATCGGTTTCATTGAATTCAATGTAGTAATCATGTCCATGGAGTCTCTCACATAGGCCGTTAAGGCAATAACGTGTGGTTTGAGAAAGAAATCCACATGTGGAAATCTTCTCAGTTAAGGAACCTATGGATGAGACTATAAGCCTTCCTGGGGGATGGTCAAGGCGTTTGTGTAGTTTGGAGAGTGAATAAAACACTGTTACAATTGGATATCGGACCTTCATGAAGTCAAATTCCTTTTTGGAAAATGTAGTAATTTGTCGTGAATTTTCTTTTTGAAATTCGTGTTTTGATCAGAGGATAACTGTTTGTAGAATGAGGTGTTCGTTAGTTGGGTTTTGATCTCGTTAACATTTTCTGTTTTGTTCTATATCAAGAGAGTTGTCAAGAGACCAAATCCAGATGGATGAAATTGCTTCTTTCTCCATTCAGGTGTGCTGTTTAGGGTTTGTATTGGTAGGGATTATTTCTCCCTTTCAACCCGCAATCAGAATTCTTCAGATTTTCCCCCAAAAAAGTGATCAAACAAAACCTTGACTCGCAGGTCAGCATAACATCATCAATATCTCTCTAAAGGAACATTAATGGCAGGGGAATTAACTGCCTGGCCTATACATGTACACCCTCCCATAACAACAAACATACCCTTTGATAAAATATACCTGGAAGGAAGAAGGAGAGGGTGGCAGGTAACACGCAACCCTTTTGATATCCCAATTAATAATTCCTGTAGCTGGTTTCCGTCACTTGGTCAGGTGTCTCGGGTAGTCCAGCAGACTGTTCACCACTACTTTCTTTTTACCACACACTCCCTAGAGGGCCTCGGCACCACACTCCGCACCTTAAATAGAGTCACGGGAAAAAAACATTAGTACGTCCAGCTGGGCTAATCAAGTGTACCTGAGAGCTGTCCTGGCCCCCCAGATGGTGCTGTTGAGACACCCTGTCCCTGACTGACTCATCCCTGCACAAAATCGTACCCTAACTTTAACCTCAGTAACTTGTTGCCTAACCTTTACCTCAGTAACATGTTGCATAACTTTAACCCTAACCTTAACAAATAATTTTACAGAACAATTGGAATTGCTATGGAACGTACTGAATGAAGCCGCCACAATGAAATAGAGGAATTACATTATAGACCAACATCATTTCAAAATGTGAAGGACCAACATAATAGTAGCGCATGAAGTATCAATGTACTAGGACAAATATAGCCCAATAGTAAAATGTGAAGCTGAAACATACCAAAATATAAATGTGTATATATAAATCCTAATATGATTTAGGATTAAGTATCTTGCTCAAGGACAAAATGGGATTAGAACTGACTTTTATATTCTTGACCACTACGGTAGCTAGCACTTACAGTTGAAATGGTGCTAAGTTCAAAGAAATCAGTTTCAATAGCCATTTTGGTTTCACAACTACATATTTGGTGTAAACGACAATGTTTAGTGGACGAACGTGAACTCATTTAGCTCAGTAATGAGAAGC
Source organism: Umbra pygmaea (assembly GCA_016801145.1). Lineage (NCBI taxonomy): Eukaryota > Metazoa > Chordata > Actinopteri > Esociformes > Umbridae > Umbra > Umbra pygmaea. The sequence goes on along the minus strand of JACXGM010035108.1, from coordinate 4,467 downwards.
AATGTACTACCATCAGACCACACAAATGCCCTTACTGCCCAGTTCCATGCAGCAAAGCATCTCATTAATGGCCTATTTTCCAGTGAAACATTAGTGTAACTGTTTCCATTCCATTTTCAATGTGATTTGGGCCTGCATCATCTCAGCCCAAGGTTAATTGAGGTTGTTATCCCCAACACTGTTGTGTTCCATGCAAGTTTCAAAGCCTAATAGCATAATTCTACTGCTCTTTGTGCTCGTGTTCATATTTGTGCAGCCATTTCTGTTAGTCCGCAATCATGTGGACTGTTGGCATATTGCAGTTGGATTGACAAAAGGAAGTATATCACAGCATGTCTACATACTGGTGATGGAGATCACAGTAAGAGAGACACAGAGAGAATATTAGTAATATTACCTACTGAGGATTTTACCATAATAGGTGCTGGTAAATTTAAACAGGAGATTTCCCCGTTCACTGACTCCACAAGGTTCCTGAGCAGCACATGAAATATTTTATGAAAACTGTACATGAGAAACTTTTACAAGTAGTGAGTTAACATTTACCAAATTAGTGTAAACCAGTAAGACTTAAGCAGATTGATTTCAAACTAATAGTATCAGTTGACTGTCTCTGGTTCTTATTGGATGATAGAAAAGAAGCAGGAAAATGTTGTACTGCTCAAACTGAAAACATTAAAATTATAGATGCCTTATCTTACCAACTTTAGTCATGAATTGAAGTATCAGATGAATTAGCTTCTGCTAACAGCATTTTGTAATTTGTTCAGTTGCTTTGAGGAAGTTAGAGTGTATCTCTCTTCTCCAGACTCTTTCTCCCACCACAAGCTAATCGCAAGTGTTTATCAGCAGCTCTGGAAATGGCTTTCATCTCTTTCAATAGATACCGTGGGCTGATGACCTTTCTCTTAAGGTAGCTTAAATGGATGAATTTCACAGCTTGGCACTTTTTTACGGTAAGTGGTTGAGAAAATGCTTTTCAGACGTTTAGTCTCAACGATGCTGAGGGCATATTATATGCAGAAATAGGTGGGTGGGTGTTAAAACACATTACAGAGATGTAACCTAAACAGTCTATTCAGGACGTCAACACTTAACTACTGAACATCTATGTTATGGCAGCCACAATAGATGGCAGGTTGTGAATTGACATACTGTACAACCAGAATCGATGCAGATGTTTCTTGGTTTGATCTCAGTAGTATTGTGTAATTTGGCCACAAGCAAAGGTATGTCATTATGAATTGCAAAATAATGTTGGTCAATATAATAATATATTGGATGATTGCTATTCCCAGGGAAAGCATGTGTGCCAGAAGCATAGCACCATATATCCTACTGTTGTTTTGCTTCTGAAGCTAAGTACAGTAGGGTCGGGCCTGTGTCGGACCAAATACTGCTGGAAGTGGGGTTGGAGGGCCAGTAGGGGGTACTCTTCTTTCTGATCTAAAGATCAAGTCCCAATTCCCCAGGTCAGTGAAGAGTGAAGGGGACATCTGTCCTGTGTAGCATATTGTATTTTGGATGGGACGTTAATAGGGTGTCTCTGTGGTCACTAAAGATCCTATGGACCTTATCATGAAGAGTTGAGGTGTTCACCTCATACCATCATGGCAAACACATCAAACACATTCCTCCCCTTTCCTCCCCCCTACTACTGCCCAGTTATGTTCTGAAAATGAGAACATGTTCTCAGTTAACTTGGTTGGTAAAGAAAAAATAATATTTTGGCTGCTCACTGGGGCATCTTGTGTTTGGAAGCATAGTTTGTCATGTTGAGCAGATTATTCAAACATGAAACTGGTAAACTGTGATATTGATGGCTTTCTGATTGATGTTATCCGCAGCCCTACTAACAGTGAAGTATCTATGCAGATCCCATACAGATTATTCTAAGAGTAGCAACATGACAGGGCTTTGGCTCTGGACATGATAGAATGGGACAGAGCCTAAAGAACACAGTTCTAAATATGTTAGTGTAAAACAGATCCTGCAAGGATTCTCTGAAAGGCCCTGTGGTCAAGCCAAATCTGATTCATGCCTCACATTTGAATAAGAGAATCGGCTCATTTTCTGTGTCTTCACTCCATAATTGCTGAATCTACAACCATGTTGATTTTAAGTATGCTTTCTGCCTTGAGGGCAATATGCCAAAGGCGGTGTGGGGAATGGATCTCGGGGAGGCTGAGGGTAGCACAACAGTGTTGGTATAAAAGTTTAATGAGCTCCTTGCTTGACACGACGATTCTTCATCAGGGGCCTGGCTGGCGAGCGAGGCCAGAAGCCATATGTAGATGAGGCTCTCTGAGCATGGGGAGCAGCCGGCCAGTGCTGTGGGGATCGGCCGGGTGATGAAATGGCACGTCTCCTCTAATGCGACAGGAGAGGCCAGTGAGGTGCGGCTCAAAGAGGGGCTGAAAAGAGGGGCGATTTGTCCCCCTGTCAGGACCTGCCTGGCCCCACAGCGCCACGTTCATTGGTCTGGACAGTGAAGTCGATGGCAAAGGTTTTTCGTTTAATATGAAAAGGTGCCATGCCATCCGTATGATTTCATCTCCAACATGCTGAGGGGCTAGCACTCACAGATTAATCTCAAATGAGTCATTGCCCAAATGAAAAAGATTGGCAAGACAATTAAAATTCTCATCACACAGAAAAACCACAGGAAATGATCATCATATTGGGATATTTTTATGTATGTAACATTTTTGGGGGGGTTATTAATTTTTTTTAGGACAGAAGGAAGCAGAGGCTGCGGAGGATATGTAGAGCGAGACAGAAAGAATGGGCACAGACAGTGAGCCGAGCCGGGTCTCGAACCTCTGTTGCAAGGTGATGTGTGGTCCGGAGTACAGAGACTGCTACAACAAATTCTGGCACATATACAGTATTAGGCATACTTTAAGGATGTTTTCCCTTCTCTTTTCTGTGAGGAGGATTTCCTGTGTCTTGTTACACACAGTATATAGAGGGAAAGGTTCTTTGTTCAGTCAGATTGATTATCTGTGGAGTTTTACCTGACTTGCCTTCTTGACATGCCTGACACAGCAGCTTTATTCCTGATGTGCCATTAGTTGAACTCCTTGAACACTTCTACAATGTCAAACTCTTACGGACAGACTATGCTATAGTCAATGAAGATACCTATTGACCACAGAAATGTATAACAATTTAAAATAAGATGTGTGATATAAGACACTACTATGGTTACACATAAGCAACTACACACATGCATCAGTGCACAAACCCAACTGCCTGCCCCGGATTTGATCCAGAAACCACTTATCATAAAAGATGTATATGTTTTGGTCCAGTCAGTTCTGGCTCTTTATGTTCCTCAAATATAGACATACTTAATTGGTTTACATTTGGCCTACCCATTATTTTTACATCTGCAGTTGTATTTATCCCAAGCATAAACCTCTACAATTGGTGTAGTTTAGTTCAGAACATCACATTATTATATGCACATTATTAAATGCAGTCTTATTAATGTATATATAGCTCCGGGAAAAAAATAAGAGACCACTGTATAATCATCAGTTTCACTTGTTTTACTATTGATAGGTACAGTAAAGTAGTGAGTGTACAGCTTGTATAAGGTCTAAACTGCTGGCAACAACAGTGAGTACACCCCTAAGTGAAGTCCAAATTGGGCCCAAAGTGTCAATATTTTGTGTGGCCACCATTATTTTCCAGCACTGCCTTAACATTCTTGGGCATGGAGTTCACCAGAGCTTCACATGTTGCCACTGAAGTCCTCTTCCACTCCTCAATGATGACATCACAAAGCTGGTGAATGTCAGAGACCTTGCGCTCCTCTACCTTCCATTTGAGGATGCTCCACAGATGCTCATTAGGGTTTAGGTCTGGAGACATGCCTTGCCAGTCCATCACCTTTACCCTCAGCTTCTTTAGCAAGGCAGTGGTCATCTTGGAGGTGTGTTTGGGGTCGTTATCATGTTGGAATCCTGCCCTGCGGCCCAGACTCTGAAGGGAGGGGATCATGCTCTGCTTCAGTATTTCACAGTACATGTTGGCATTCATGGTTTCCTAAAGTCAAAGTCAGTTGTTTATTTGTCATATGCATCAAATGACATCACATCATCCTATGCAGAGAAATTCTTGTGACATGGCTCGACACATCTACACAGTGGGCTTAAAAAGATTATATACAATATGAAGACATTTTAAAACAATAATAATAATAGCAATATACTATGTACTGAACAGTGATCTGGAGTGTACACAGCAGAAGTAATGAATATTATAAATATGGCATGGACATTTCTTTTTAAAGGTGCATTGAATGAGTGGATAAAGTGACCAGAGAATGACAGGGACTCAAGAAATGATTTGTAATCAATGTTCCATGTTAAGCAGCCGAATGGCCTGCGGAAAGAAACTGTTTTTTAGTCTGGTAGTCCGTGATTTGATGCTCCGGTAACGTCTACCAGATGGCAGCAG
>JACXGM010035107.1:0-11778 GCA_016801145.1 Umbra pygmaea | reverse complement strand
CTGGTCCACTTGCACTGGTACACTGGTCCATGGCATTTACTACTCAGCTTTGTAGGTGTTTTGGGGAATGGTACAGTAGGTATGCATATTTACAGCGACCGCAAGGAGGGTGTACTGGTGGGTGGTGTCCGACCGATTGTGGTGGGCCGTTCTGAGCAAAAATGCCAGGGCCATTTTTTTGTCCCAGTCCAGCCCTGGTTCTTACCCTACCCTTTGTGTAATTCTTTTGTATTTGTATTCGTGTAACACTGTCTGTACTTGCACCTTTTTGCTTTCTTGGCCAGGTCGCCGTTTTAAATGAGAAATTGTTCTAAACGTGCCCACCTGGTTAAATAAAGGTTAAATTAAAAAATAAATTAAAAAAAACCTTCCCTAAATGTTAAGCCTAACCTTAACCATTACCCTAAAACATATTCTAAACTTAACCTTTTAAACTACAATTTTAGTTGATTATCAACAGATAGTTTGTTGATGATATGACTATCTGTAGAGCACCTACAGATGGAATTTCAGACTCTCCAAATAAAGTGTAACCCAAATTAGTATCTACACGTACTTTAAAAAAATTAAAGTAGTACTGCCTAATACAGGAGTATCCAAAAAAACATTTGCATGCCTTCTGTAAGACACCGGAGCTAATCCGAGAGCTGGATTTGAACACTCATATCCCAGAAATGAGGAAGAGACTTGACCATTGTACTATTTGCAATTTTGAGATATTTAAGAAATATTTTCATGTGCATGATTTAGGCTGTTGCACTATTCCTAGCTGAATGATAATGACTGGAAATAAAAAATTAAGTGCTATTAATTTGAAATGTATATTGGATTAAAAGGTATGCCTAAAAGTGTACAGAAAGAAGTAAAAGTAAAAGGAACAATGACTTTGTTCATGACTAAATACATACTTTGGTTTGTTAATGACTGACTACATACTTTGGTTTGTTAATGACTGACTACATACTTTGGTTTGTTAATGACTGACTACATACTTTGGTTTGTTAATGACTGACTACATACTTTGGTTTGTTAATGACTGACTACATACTTTGGTTTGTTAATGACTGACTACATACTTTGGTTTGTTAATGACTGACTACATACTGTCCTTACATGTCTTTTTCATATGGAGAATCATTGTGCACGGAGGAGTGGATGGATTCAGCAGATTGATTGTTTTATTAAATGCTGCCAACAACAATCGTGCACAAACTGTCTTTGAGAGCTTTCGGTCGGCTGTGGAGGAGTATGGTTTACCATCTCGAGTAAGGTCTGACAAAGGTGGAGAGAACGTGGATGTTGCACACTTCATGGTGAACCAGAGGGGAACAAATCGCAGCTCTCATATCACTGGGCGAAGTGTCCATAACCAAAGGTGTATCATATTTATTTTTCCTTAAACCTTGCATGTATTTTTATTTTATTTCATCTTTATGTGAACCAGATGGAGTACTCAAGTTCCATAGGTTTTTGTAGTTCATTAGCAGCTGGGAACTGGAAGTACTGGTGGCTAAATGAGGTATGGGTTTTTGGGGTGACCACAGAGATGTACCTGCATGAGCAGTGTGTAAGCAGTTGATGTTTTGGTGACAATTGAATTACAGGTACATTAAGAACTTGTAGATGAATTCATACCAGTTGATAATATGCACAACTGGTGTGTAGAGGTCACAGTAGTGGGTGCTAAATGGGGTGTTGGTGACAAAACGGATGGCAATGTGGTAGACTACATCAAATCTATATCTTATTTTGTCAGGAGTTAGTTCAAGGATGCTCAGTAATTCCAAGAGGAGTTGCGGAATAGGAAGCCAATCCTAGATTTAATTTTGGATTTGAGATGGTCAATGTGGTTATGGAATCATAGTCTTCAGTCTAAACAGAAACCCAGGTATTTGTTGGTGTCTACAAATTTCAGCTCAGACCCAGCAAGTGTGGTAATGCTAGTCAGGCACGCGAGTGCTGGGAGCGATCGGTTGAAGAGCATACATTTGGTTTTACTGGAGTATAGTAGCAGTTGCAGTTCTGTTTAACTAATCGAGAAAGTACTGGTACTGTATATTTGTTTCCAGTACTTTTTTTAATTAACAATGTTTTACTGTGTATTTAATGTTATTGCTAGGTTGGCAATATGTTCTGTGAAGTTTGTGGAAATTATTTAAACTATTCCATGGTTAATATTTTTTTACGTTTACACAGAATTGAGCGCCTATGGAGAGATGTCTATGGAAATGTCCTCGACTTGTTCTGCACACTTGAATTTAATGGTATCCTGAACCCAGACAGAAGTGGATCTGTATGCACTCCACTGGACTTTCCTACCACATATTCAGCAGCACCTGCAGTTCTTCAAGGAAGCATGGAACCATCACAAACTGCGGACTGAAGGGAACAGATCTCCTCTGGCACTGTAGCTGAGTCTGCCACGAGATGGGAATGCAGCTGATCCTGAGCAGGTAAAGGTGGTATCCTGCATGTCACCAAGTTGTTTTTTAATAGATTTTATCCACATAATCAATGTAGGTTTTGTTTGAGTAAATATGTTTAAGTACTGGAAGTTACTTTAATACTCAATTTGTGCTTTGCTATATTAATATACAAACTGTGAAGGACATTTGAAGAGGAGAGCATCTGTTCAATATTTTTTTTCCCACCATACTCATACATTTTATTCCAAAGAGTTTGGTAGTAGGAGGAATTAAGGATTATATCATAAAAATAAGAACAAAAATTATTTATGCTTTAGATGATGATTACGGAATAGATTGGGCAAGACCACAATACCATCACCCAGAGGGAGTTGTTTCCCAGAGATTCAACTTCCTCGCAATGAAGTTTCACAGCTACCAGATCCCAGAATTCCACTTTCTGAGGCTTTGAACATGTACAACAACATGATGAATATCCTTCATGGAATTCTGAGAGAGTGACTCAATGTAGGTAATGGAATTTTGTTTAAATGCTGAAATGTAGTTGTCCTTAACCCCTGTGCATAACCACAGACAATCGGTAATTGATGTACCATTTTTAAAGAACATGGGTGAGCCGGCAAAACTTATAATATGTATTTTTTCATTGTAGTCATATTCAGCCGCAGGTCAAAACAGAATGGCACAATCATGAAACAAAACATGGCAACATAGAAAATACTCAAATTACCTGTTTAAAGTTAACGTACGTTTCCGAGTTTCCAAGAGTGGCTCGATGATATTACGGTCAGGAGACTGATGGCCACTCCAGAACCTTCACCTTACTATGATTTAACCACTGTAGGGTCAACTTGGCCTTTTGCTTAGGGTCATTGTCGTGTTGGAAGTCCAAGAGTGTTCCATGTGCAGATTAATGTAAATTGTCTGCTAGTATTATCTGATAAAATGTTGCAATCATCTCACCATCACTTTTCACAATGTTTCTAATGACTTTGGATCTCACCACCCCCAAAACAACACCATGTTTCACATTCGGGATGGTATTATTTTCACTATAGGCCTTGTTGACCCCTATCCAAACATAGCGCTTATGGTTTGGATCATAAAGCTCTATTTTGGTCTTGTCACTTCTAATTACAGTGTGCCAGAAACTGTGAGGCATGTCAAGGTGTTGTCGGGCATATTGTAACTGGGCGTTTTGTGGCACTGATGCAGTAAAGGCTTCTTTCTGGCAACTCAAGCATGCATGTCATATCTGTTCAATTATCGTGGTATTATGCTCCTTGAAACAACCACAACGTCTTTTTCCAGAGAAGCCTGTGTCTCCCTAGGTTACCTGTGGGTTTTTCTTTGTATCCCGAACAATTCTGCTGTCAGTTTTGGCTGAAATCTTTCTTGTTCTACCTGACCTTTGCTTGATATCAAGGTATTCCCAAATCTTTCACTGCTTAAGTGATTTAAACAGTACTGACTGGCATTTGCAAGGCTTTGTATATGTTTTCATATCCTTTTTCAACTTTATGCAGTTCCAGTACCGTATTTCGCAGGTCTTTTGTAAGTTATTTTCTGCACCTTATGGCTCAGTATCTAGCCTGCTCAGTGCATCCAGGTGAGAGGTTGACTATACATACAGAAACTAATTGCAATTTAAAATGCCACAGTTCTGGGAAATTAAACTTTAGTTGCCATTTTAACAAGGCACAGTATTCAAGGGTATGTAAACTTTTGATCAGGGCCATGTTGGTGATTTCTGTTATCAGTATGTTTTACAAGGTGCCAAATCACTGTGTGATAATTAATGGAATCATATGGTCACTATCCTTACATTTTTTTGCATGAACAGACATATTGTTAATTAATGTTGACATTTCACAATTTCTGCCACGGTATGCAAACATAGTAGTGTGACTGTACATATGTATATTAACATATTGTAATTACCTTCAAATTTGGTGAAAACAAATTATCTTTCTATAGACAACTGAAAGAAATCAGTAATTTATAGTCGAAAGTGTTCTGATTTTTTATTCTCTGCCTTTATTTAAACAGTGCATTTTTTTAAAAGAATTATATAGTATTCACACTGTTAAAAGAATGGAATACAAGGCTTTGATAAGTTACACAGTAGCTTTTACACTCAAGTGTTTAACTGTACCAAATGTAAAATAAAAATCTGTATAAATGTTGACACTAACATGTTGAATTTTTTGCTGTGAACATTTGACAAAAACATGCAAACATAACAACCATTGCATATCCCAATTACAATCTTTGGCCGGTGAAACTTACAACCAAGAATTTCTACAGCTACTTTTCAAAACCGCATTTTTTTTCCATGCTTGGCCAACCCAACAAGAACAACTAACTGTCAGAAGCATTTAAATATTCTCAAGAAATTTTTGTTACGAGTCGGTGAGCTGATTGGGTTTCTTATCAAATAACCATTAAATCTCTTTCAAATACAAGATTGCAATTGAAATGATTCTTGTTGTTTTATTGTAATTACAATGTTATTATTTGGAAACATGTCATTTACCACATTCACTTATTAGAAACTTGCACATTAATGTAGAAGCAGTGTTTCTCTTCTGTTGGAAAATGTGGAAATGAATAATTAAATTTGAACCCTGGATAAGAACATGTTAAAGGTCCTATTTGTAGTTTCACAGTGAATACTTTCTCATTCAGTGACTGTGTACAAATGCTGTAAACTGTTGTTACTAATATCTAAAGAATTTGAAAGTGAATTTGTTGGGACAGGGAACCCCTACACTATGCAGTAGGGGTGCAACGGATCAAAACTCACGGATCGGATCGTTCCTCAGATCAGCAAAATAAAAAATAATTGGAATTTGGGTTAGTAGTTTTTATAATTTTCAATGGTTATGATGAGCAATATGAGAGAGAAATGTGGTTAATATTGATCGTTGTTTAGGTACATTAAATCACGTTAAACCTTTTTCTTGCCATAGGAGCCAATGAAGAAAACTTTAACGTGAGATTACATCTATAATCGTTGGATTTCGGTTTAGTTATTTTGACAGGCTTAAGTGTTCATAACAAGATACGGCCATGGGAAATTTGGTGATTGACCATTGTTTAGGAACATTAAAACCACGTTAAGCTTTTTTCACATTAAGCATTTTAGTATTTCCCGTATGCGATGGGATGTTGTAACGTGGCACAAACACTTCCAGCATGTGTTTTAAGTCCTCCTTTTGCACAACCGATTATGGCCTCATGTCTGCACCTATAAACACACTGATAGCATTTGTGATGGCTTTAGCCTGGTCTGATTAATTGCTTAAATGCAATGGTGATAAGCGGTTGTTTTGCAGCTTTCGTTTTCACTCCTGTCAGTGAAACACTGGGGTGATGTCGCTTCAAATGCGTGGACATGCTTGATGTGTTTCCACTGTCATATGGCTTTCTTGTGCCACAGTGCCTACACACTGTCACAGTTTTATTCACTAACCTCTTTCCTTCATTATATTAAACAGGGAAGCCAAAATGTTCCCATACAGGGGATTTAAATGACGCGGGGCATTCAAGCTCCTCCGTTCCTCCGCCCTCCATGACCATGCTGTGAGCAGACTGAACATGCGCACAACTTTTTTTTTCAGAAATCAATCCGCGGATCACGTGTGTGCAGAACCGAAGATATGGATCCAAACGGATCACGGATCGATGACGATCCGTTGCACCACTACTACGCAGTGCAAATGTTTCCATTTGAACAGGAATTGCAATGAGTAAATGACTGCTTTGTGCTTCCATTGTGTATGTCAATGGGCATGTGCCAATACGTCTTTCATAAATCATGCATTTAGACTGCTAATCTGTGTAAAAGAACACTAAACATTGTAAAAACACAAAATTGCATGTAGGAAAATATTACTTTAAGTAACTACCCTACAAAATTAGGCAAGATAATAGAATTAAAGATTTGCCAACGAATAGCTGGATTGCGAGGCCATTGCCAATGAATTTAAATGAACGTTTGAGGCAGTAAAGAAGTATCCTATTTTATTTTACTACTGTAACCTGTTCTTAACTGCTTTCTGAAGAATATTGTGATTGCTACATTTAAAAGGTGATTCTCTTTAACTATGCCCCACGTAAAGAGAAAATGTTAAATATAAATTTATAATATTTTCCAAAGACGAACGGCATACCTATACATAGGAAACCAATGGGTGAAGCTCAGAAAGGTGTTTGTGAAAATTGTGTGATGACAACATGACATTGTCGTATATGACTAAAAAGGGTAGATTCTCAAGTCAAATGAAACCTAACTTCTATTTAAAAGCTCTACATTTGAGATATCTAGTGAAGTAGTCCACAAGTGCATTTTTTTTACATAGGTAAATAATGGAACACCATAATTAATACTAAGTTATGTGTATTTCTGAAACTTTAACGGAGCCCCCACTCTCCTCTTCTAATACTATTCCCTCATCAATATATTTTCCCGGATAATCTACTGGATGCATAACACAAAGTTCTACGCAGGTTTACGCTTGGATAATCTTCACTGTTAAGGCCATTGCACATAGAGTCCGAAATTCGCATCCGAATTGTTCGCACGTTAAAAAATAAAAACAACCTCACGTTATGTCAATCATGCATGCACATTGCTTCCGAAACTTTCGTCCGTAATAAAATGCGAATTTCGGACTCGGATACGAATTTCGGACTCTATGTGCAATGGCCTTTAACCATAGTGCGGCAAGTGTTTGACGCTTAATAGCTAGACAAAAAAAGTATTTATTTTATTCAAATGAGTGTGACTACGGTGAACGAAATTGAATGACTGAGTGTCAGAAAGACACATTTAAGTTCCGAAGCATTTCGCAGGAGAGTATTTCTTTAGTGACACTTAATTTCTTTTTTTTTCTAAAATCAAAATACTTTATTTACATGCCTGAATTTTAGTAAGATTTTGAACTACTTTAAAATTATAAATTGAATATAGCAACTGACCAAAAAAGGTACTCCGTTACCAAGGCTATCTTAAAGGTGCTATATGTAAAACAGACAGCCAGCGTTAAAAAAACTACAGTTCAAATTCAAAATACCTGAGTTGTATCCCTCCGCCCACTCCTCCCCAGAATCGAAACTAAAGTGACAAACAAGATCAGCGCAATCATGACAAGCGAACGGTGTTTTACTACGTCTATGGTCATGGAACCGTTTAGAAACATGCAACGTTTTTTTAGGTTGTGTAAAATCTCTATGATCTCGTTCGTTTCTTTGCTGCTTCCATGGCTGTAGTGCGCTGGGTTTGCGTTTTTACAGGTATGCCTGGCAATCCGTTCGTGCTGTCAAAATGGGCAGTTGATTAACAACACACAGGCCAAAACATAAACATAAATTCCGTCACGGAACGTACTTTTCCAAAAGAAAAAATACTGACATTAGCATTGTTCAGAAAATATAGTATTTCAGCTTAACATGTTTCCTTAATATCTGATGAGGCATTGGCGTCATTTTTGGATTTATTACAGTACATGTATTACATATAGCACCTTTAAATCGGTAGCTAACACTATTGTCATATATCATATTTGTCAATGCAGCAGTATACTACGCTATCTCTTACTTAAAATAAAGACATTACTTAAGAACCTTTGTTTGAAAATACTGTCTGAATAATTAGGGTGACTGGTAGATAGATAATCTACCAGAGTGTGACAAATCTTATTTTTAGGCCAGGTTGTAAATGTGATTGCCTTTAACATTGTAATTGTATTGATTCGGTTCTTTTAAAAGCAACTGAATTTGCTATTTAATTGAAATGGAAATTGGATGTTTTCTGTAATTACAGAAAATACTGTTAATCACAATACTTGAAACATCTGCTTCAGACGAGATGTTTTTGGTACCGTCGAAATAAAGAAAAACAGACTTATTAGTCCGAAAGACAACTGGAAAATAAAGTTAATGTCAAGCCCTGCAACACGCACAAACAAAACACACACATGCCTCCATTCCTTCCAATAATATCTCTCCAGTTGTCTTATTCAGATATCCAAGTCAAATTATTTAAAATCTAATGATTTTGTACAGTAGTTATCATTGGTCATCGTTGTAATTCCATACGTGGTCACATGTTGAGCCCTGCTTGTTAGTCTGTGAAAATTATTGGCCAGGCGGATTAAAGAAGCAAACAATGGAACAACTAAAAGTATTAAGTATGATCAAATCAAAGCAAATGGAGCCTCGAAATGAGTGGCTGTTTTATGAATTACCAATTTTAGTGCAAAAATGTTTCATAATCACCATGTTAACAAGAACGTACAGTTATTTTATTAGGGTAGGTGCTGTGACATTCCGGACCTTACTCTCTACCAACAACCTGTACAGTGTGAAGATGTGAAAAACAGCTGTTATCGCAATTTGTCAAAAACTCAAACTTTTTAATATTGTGTTGTTACCCAGCCCTATAGGCAAGTAACAAAGTTTGCTGGTTTTAATATCTGAAAGAACTTGGTCAATTATCGTTTGTTGTTATTGACCTCGGGAGAATGCCAATAGTGTGCAAAGCTGTCATAACGGCAAAGCAATGCTACTTAAAATATAAAAATATTTATTTTTATTTGTTTTACACTTTTTGGTTACTACATAATTCCATGTGTTGTTGTATAGTTTTGATATCTCCACTGTAGGAATCATTGGAATACAAGTGGACACACAGATCTGAAGGGTGGCAACAAGTATTTTACTTGGTTTAAATGTTGTCAATTTAATAGTTTTAAATTTATTTCACACACAACTTTCTTGACAGGGTGTAGGACTCTTAACTTAAATCACAATACCAGTTCCAATTAATCTTCTCAAGTAGCCTGTGATAAGGCACTTGGTTTCCAAAGAGCAGTCATCCACTTCCTCGCTGTCAACTGTCTCAAGGGGCCAGTAAATTCTTTCGAGTATCATCTGAAAAAAAAGAATGTTAATCTTTCAGTTATTTTTCTTTATGTACTTAGCATACTTTTCCCATGTGAATTGTTCTATAATGATATTGTACCTGTGGGGTGTAAACAGTGGCAGTTACTGCTGGAAACAAGACAACATCACTCCTCTCACTTAGGAGTGGCCAGAGTCCAGTCTCCTTTAAGCCACTCCTTAATTGTTTCACCTGTTTGCTGGTTCTTCCAAATACCTGTGACATAAAATATGCGCCCACCAACCAGAAACAAAAGAACAATAACAAATACAAGGCATCGGTAAACATTTTTCCGCACTATGCATTGATCTGTTGTTACCGTACTTTAACAAAGCGTGCACCCGCAATTAATGCACACCCTTGTACATCGCACAGAACCATTGTTTAGTAACAAATATCAGCATTGTGTGCACCCTCACAAAGCGCAAATTATTTTTGTGAAAAGGTGACACTTAATCTCCCCCCACCTAGACCTGCATTTATGGGCACTCAGCTAGTCATTGTGTTACAAATGTTAAACACCCAACCCCCCCACATGCTGATTACCTTAAACCAGCTATTCCCAAAGTGGGGTAGCCGCATGATGTTAGTGGGTACGCGACAAAACTTGTGGTTCAACATATATTTCAATATTCAAACTGGCCTATACATTGGTGATTTTTTTTAAATGATTAGCCCAGTATCAATGTTGAAAATAATCACCAAGTAGTGTCTTTATAAATAACAACACAATGTCAAATATCAAATAATTGTCATCCGATCAGAAACTATGGCTGCGTCTCAATACGCAAAGTATGCATACTAAATAGTATGCCAGACTACGATTAGTATGTCCCAAACCATAGTACGCAAATATAGTATGTCAGCAGTCCCCGGATGGTCTACTATTTCCGGGGGATTTTCGAAGTATGCAACCCTGCATGCTTTTTGGGCTGATATAGCCCACAATCCTTTGCAACACAGAATAGGAGGGGTTTCCCGAAGCCGAAATTCTTCTTTGGCTGTGTTTAAATGTAACTATCCAAAAGTTAGGTAATAATAAACGTGTCATTACATGGGTTTTTGGTTATTGTACTATTATTAAATACATTTTAAATGAAATGCGAACAGGTTGTGCCAAATGTTATGTTCAAGCTTTGCAGGCTTCATCGCTTGTGGAAGTGGTCTAATTTTAGATGCAACGTTATGACTCGATAGTATATCCCCCATGCTAGCATACTCGCTTACTATATACTTAATAGTACATACTTTACCACCACCTGCGTAGTACATACTTTTAGTATGTAATATGTAGTATGCATATTGGGATTCAGCCTATAATTATTTGTTTTTTTTGAATACCTGAGAAAAGACATTCAGTAGGCAAATCAAATTATACAAACTGGACAAGTATGTAACTCTAAATACAATAAAATTAAAAAAGGAAGAACAATGATATACAGTAGATCACAAATTGATATATGTAAAGTTAATTTTTTTATTTACGCCTATCAATTATTGGCCGACATGGCATAGTAATTTTTTTGCCTTGCCTGCAATTAGCAATTTCCGGACATATTACCTGAAGAGCCTAACTACAATTAGGAGTGGTTCTATATTTTAATAAAAACCACAGAAGCCACTGTCAGATGTCTGGATCACTGGCGCGCAGAGTATTCTGCAGTGGTAATTTTCGCTTTGAAGATGCCATTTTTTGACCACGTTCAAATGAGAGATTAAGTTCTCTCTCTCACCAGCATGGAATATAAATAGACACAAACCAATCAATTTAAGCATGAACTCATTTCCCAGTTGTTTGCCTCCTTTCAAGCATACTCTAATGAATCCACGGTGAGTTTTGTGTATTTTTGATGCATTTAGTAATTCATTAATTACACTCAGAGACCTGGAGATATGATAATTAGCGCAATAAAGACTTTATTGTTTGAATCAACAATAATGCCGGTCGTTCCTGCAGGAAGCACTCTCGATCAACATTTCTCACTTTGGTTATATCAGGAATGACGTCATGACAGGAAAATAATACTGATGAACTACTGGCCTAATAGATGGCATTATTCAAATCTAACCAATAGTTGCCCTTGGATACAACATACATTCAACAGGTTTAAGGCGACAGTTAGTCTGGGTCTCATGTAAATGCTTTTCTTTGAAGCCCCAATATGCTGGCTACAGTATTGCCTATAGCTGAACCAAGAACAATAGACATATGGAAAGCCATTTTTGTCAATATTAAATAAATAAATATGGCTATGAAATAAGTCCTGAAATAAATAAATGATACAATAAATATCTAAATATTTAAATATGAATATATAAACGCAGTCCAATAAAATATTAAATTGTTTTTTATTTCATAATGGTGTTTTTCAAAGGAAACCTTTTATTTATTTCAGGGGAATTTTA
>JACXGM010035106.1:0-11778 GCA_016801145.1 Umbra pygmaea | reverse complement strand
TGGACAACACACTGACCTCCATGTTCAGACACTATGACATATCTAAGGGACAACACACTGACCTCCATGTTCAGACACTATGACATATGTATGGGACAACACACTGACCTCCATGTTCAGACACTATGACATATGTATTGGACAACACACTGACCTCCATGTTCAGACACTACGACATATTGAACCTGGGGTCTGTCGCCCTCTGTCCCACAGGAAGCTGGGCACAGCAGGGCAGAAGCTAGGTGGCTCGGCTGCCTTGTGCCACATCAGACACAACCCCACCGACCCGGCTGGCTGCTTCACCCTCACTGCTGCCAATGTGGGCAAATGCCAGGCCATCCTCTGTCGGGACGGAAAGCCTCTGCCCCTTTCTCTGCTCCACAACATAGGCCTGGAGGAAGAGTACCGACGCATCAGACAGCACAAGGCCATCATCACTGAGGTAGCCATGGTGTGTGTGTGTGTGTGTGTGTGTGTGTGTGTGTGTGTGTGTGTGTGTGTGTGTGTGTGTGTGTGTGTGTGTGTGTGTGTGTGTGTGTGTGTGTGTGTGTGTGGAGATAAGCATGTCTGAGTGTCTATGGTTTTGGAAAGTTAATTGAAACATTGCTCCAAATAAAATTGTCCTCATATCACAATTGCTTTTCACTATATCAGTCACTTTCATTCCAGAGATGCCATGCACAGCAATTCCATTTCAATTTTGGTAAATCCTGGAGGTCATGTCGAGTTCATCATCTCTGCATTGGCTTTTCTTTTAATGGAATGTGTGTTTTAAATTTAACCTGAGCTTCAGTCTGTATGGGAGTATATACAGCATGTGTTAGAAATTCTAACTGATTCCACCAGTGTTTAGTTTGTCGTCAGATGCATAGTATGTAGAAGACTGAAAGTATACTGTTAAATTCTTGTATCAGCAGCCGCATTTTACTTCAGAGGTACAGTGGGTATTGTTTATTGTAGTGATTAGAAAATATTAAATAATACTATGAATGTGTATTTGTGAACAAAAAGTGTGTATGTGTGTGTGTGTTAAAATGGCTTGAACAATGAGAAGAAATTGGACAGCATATAAACCATGTTGTTCTGGCCCCCTAGGACAACAAGGTGAACGGGGTGACTGACTCCACACGCATCATGGGATACTCCTTCCTGTACCCAGCCGTGATCCCCCAGCCTTTTGTCTGCACTGTAACTCTGACCCCGCAGGATGAGTTCTTCATCCTGGGAAGCCGGGGCTTGTGGGATGCTGTGTCGCCGTCGGAGGCGGTCGAGGCTATTCGCAACGTCCCCGACGGCCTGGCCGCGGCCAAGAAGCTGTGTACACTGGCGCAGGGCTACGGCTGCACCGACAGCCTCTGCGCCGTGGTGGTCCAGCTCTCCGTGACCGAAGACTGCTGCTCCTGCTGCTGCGTCGATGCTCCCCAGCCGCCTCCCAGCCCGGGCCTGGGCGCCTACCCCTCCTCCGGAGGTTCCTCCATGAAGGAGCGGCCGGTGGCGGACGGCACACTCCCGGTGCCGCCGTCATCCTGCAGCGAGATCAGCAGTGAGATTAGCACCAGTGAGATGAGCAGCGAGGTGGGCTCCACCGCCTCGTCCGACGAGCCCCCGCTGAGCTCCCTGGTGCTGCTGCACGATCAGCCGCACCACGCCCACCTCCATCACCAGGCCCACCAGCTGTCCCTGCAGGCCCAGCACGCTGCCCAGTTCTGCCCCTACCCTCACCCAGGGTTGGAGCTCCCCACGCGGGGCTGCTGTGCCCTCCACCCCGCCTGCCTGACTGGGTCATTCCAGAGGCAGCTGTCGAGCGCCACCTTCTCCAGCGCGCTCTCTGACAACGGGCTGGACAGCGAGGACGAGGAGCCCATCGCTGGGGTGTTCTCCAACGGGAGCAGGGTGGAGGTGGAGGCCGACGTCCACTGCCTCAGGGCCGAGGCCCTCCTCGTCCCGCCCCCTCCACCCTGTACCCCTGAACCCCTGGAGGAAGAGGCGGAGCTGGGGGAGGACAGCGAGGAGGGCTGGTCCCGAGGCAGACAGGGGGAGGAGGGGAGGCCCCTGGGGAAGAGGAGGGGGAACGGCTCGGTGGCCCCACAGGAGAAGAGCCACAACCTGATCGAGGTGGCAGCCGATGCCCCATCCAAGAAGGGGGGCGGTTACTTCACGGCCCCCGCCCAGCCCGACCCGGACGACCAGTTCATCATCCCTCCGGAGCTGGAAGAGGAGGTGAAAGAGATCATGAAACAACATCAGCAGAAGCAGCAGAAGGCCCCCGGGGTAGACCAGCCTGCCGACTACTACGACACACCCCTCTGATTGGCCACTCCCCTCTGTGACGCGGATGCATTCCCACTGCTTTCTGGAAGCACTGCAGCTTTTAAGAGGTTTCTGAATCAGCCTACATATTAGTCGTGTTCCTGAATGCCACCTGTGTGCACGCAGAAACACCTTTAAAATCCGCAGTGCCATGGCCCACCGACCAAAACACCCGGCTCTACTTTTAATCTTGATCCAATGAAATCCCAGCCCATGTTTCTGCTGATAGTAGGACACAAACCCGCATCAACCCCAACAGTCTGCAGACTGTCTAATTAACCAATGTACAGTACCTGTTAAACAGCACCTTGTTGAGCGGTCCACAGACTACAAGCAATCAGCCCCTTTCCTGAGACCACATCACTGGAGTACCAAGCACTGTAACCTGCTCCACCCCTTTTCCCAAAGTGGCCTATAGGATAGGACATGCAAATGAGCCCTTTAAGAGTACCCAACCCTATTGGGTATTCTAGTAATGGACACATACAACTGTTATGGTCTAAAGTAGTTTGATTACTACTCACAAACAGACTGTACAGATTGATGTTGTTTTTTTTACATTAGACAACAAGTTTATGTATTGAACACTAGTCAGTCTGCAATAGGATTAGCCTAACACAACACACGGTACATATGGATAAATTGTTTTGATTTTCTTTTTTTTTACTTACCATATCATTTAATGTGAAAAGAAGTTGCTGAAAATAACTTTTTAAAAACACAGAGACACAATCTTTTTATTATCAATGGGATACGTTTGAATGGTACACACCAAGACTACTAAGCTTAACTGTCGTAGATAGAGCACTTCATATCCCTGCCTTTCTTCACTAAATCATGGCTCTTGGCCTGTAAAAAAGCATTTTTTGTAGAAATTTCAAAGACTAACTCCTAGGAGTTGCAAACTCTTTATGGTGACCTAGTCACTTTTACTAATCTTCTCTGAGAGAAATTGAGATTTTTTTTCCAATTATTGTAAATAAGAGAAATATTGTATACTGATACTTTTAAAGGAACTATTTACCTGTATGCCGCGTGATGGATTCTGTGGTGCAAAGGAGGTGTGGGTCAGACCACTTTTTAGCCACTGTGTTAGCCATGTTCTTCTTACTTTCTCAAATAGATACACACTCTCAAACGCCTGATTTTACCATACAAACACACACAATTCAACAAGCTTCCTTCCGTTAGATTTTGAGTTATCGGCCCTCCTCCCTCTAATACAGGGGTAGGGAACACGATACACTCAAAACACAGGTTTTGCCATATCAAAATTATTATAATTAATACAAATATTTTGTACACTGCAAGATGACCACAACTTTGACTTTGTATTTGAAAATAATAATAATAATGTCATACATCAATTAAATTGATACACGATCAGATACAAAAAAAGAATATTAGTGGGAATAATATTACTGGGAATACTTGGGAACGGATTTCCTAAATCAAAAAACAAAAATCCTACAAAAGAAGAAAACAGTTGTGACTGCCTTTTGCCAACCCCTGCCAGTGTGATTGCAACACATACACACATCCATAATTATACAGTGTTTAGAGTTTTCTGCCCCACACCCTTCCTAACAGATGTCACCGGCATGGCTGTGTCCAATTCAGTAATGCAAACAAATACTATATCCACATGGAAAGTAAACCACACCAACGTTCCTGTCTTTGAATAAATCTGACATTTGTGAATATAAGCCTTGTGTTGCTGGTCCTTCATTCTGTATTTCTGGATACATTCTGTGTTTTCTATGAATTTGACACGTTTGTGTCTAATATAATTTCTGTCATTATTTTCCTGCTCCCCAGTTAAAAGCGTTGTGTTTTGCAGATGCAAATGCACAGCGGCTGTACGTGCGTACCCAAGAGTAAAGGATTATTCTGGTAACATGATCACCACAATGATGAAATTACAAAGCTCCTCTTATAACACACAGTTCTAAAAAGATAATCTGACATAGTCTAAAAGTCTCAGACAACACCAACAATCCCAAGTATTAGGTTTAGTTAATGCAGCATGTCTTTATCGTATGCATTTTCAGCTAGAAAGAGTTTTCAGATTACCAGAGTGCACCTTTAAGATAGTTATGTGAGGTTAATATTAACAAAAAAGCACCAGATGTTCCAATGATAGCCTTAAATTTAAATTCACTATACAATTAAAAATGAACAAATTTACTTTACATAACTTATTGTACAAAGTACAGATGAATAATATTCTTAAATTGCTGTAACTTGTTCCATTTATTTCAAAATCATACAGATGTACGTGCAAATTATGACCAGTAGAGGTCAGTATTGTGAAACATTAGCACCTCATGCTTTTCTTGTCACACTAACCTTACAGTATTATCACTGTATTAAGACCCCTAAAACCTACTGTATTAAGACCCATAAAAAATACACGAACTAAAAACTATTATGAATTATTTTTCAGATGTATGTTTGTATTGTTTTGTTATGTTTTGTTGATGTTATGTTTTGTTGATGAAAATGGCATGACAATTACACTAATTACAACCTAAACAACCGGTTTTGTAAAATATGCATCTAACTTCCTGTCCTACTTGTTTATATACTGAATGGTGCCCAAGCTGCAAGAGACATCACACTACATCCTGCTGTTGGACATGAAGATGTCTTCGGTGTGTCCTGTAGCGCTGCTATTTTTGTACTTCCTCTTCACAAACACCACACTGATTGCAGTCACCGCCAACATGGCTCCCAGCACAGAGAACGAAGCTATCAGCGCCGTGTTTATTGAGTCCTGGGTGGTGCCACGATACTGACAGTGCTCTCCATAGTACCACCAGTCTGCTCCTACCGCACACCTGGAGAAACGGAAATAGAGTCAAACCACTGCACATCTGGAGAAATCAAAAATATCCACTGCACATCTGGACAGGGTCAACGAGCTACTCTTGTGTCCTGGCAACATTTCAAATCAGGCCCTCATACCATCATGGCTACCTGATCATCCCCAGCTTTCAATTGGTTCATTCATTCTCTCTCCTCCCCCTGTAACTATTCCCCAAATCGTTGCTGCAAATGATTACATGTTCTCAGTCAACTTGCCTAGTAAAATAAAAGTAACTAATATAAATTACAATGTGGTTTTAACCACAGTCTTAGCACTAGGATGTCATTATAACCACACACTTGTATTATTTTTACTGTTATTTAATGGGGCATGTGGACTATAAGCCAATTATTATTTGAGGCAACAACCTAGTCACAATTTGTGTTAACTGTCCTGCTCACAGACAGAAAGACAAAGCTTTAAACTTGGCTTTTTGGAGACTCAACAAAATACACACATTATTATGATGCCATTATAACAAAATACTAATCATTATGTTGTTATAACCACACCTGTATCATTATGTTGTTATAACCACACCTGTATCATTCATGTTGTTATAACCACACCCGTATCATTGTGATGTTGTTATAACCACACATTCATTAGGATGTTGTTATAACCACACCCGTATCATTGTGATGTTGTTATAACCACACCCATATTATTGTGATGTTGTTATAACCACACCCGTATTATTGTGATGTTGTTATAGCCACACCTGTATCATTCATGTTGTTATAACCACACCCGTATCATTGTGATGTTGTTATAACCACGCATTCATTATGACGTTGTTATAACCACATCTGTATCATTATGATGTTGTTATAACCACGCATTCATTATGATATTGTTATAACCACTCCTGTATCATTGTGATGTTGTTATAACCACACATTCATTATGATGTTGTTATAACCACACCTGTATCATTGTGATGTTGTTTTAACCACACATTCATTATGACGTTGTTATTACCACACCCGTATCATTGTGATGTTGCTATAACCACACATTCATTATGATGTTGTTATAACCACACCTGTATCACTGTGATGTTGATATAACCACACCCATATCATTATAATGTTGTAATAACCACACATTCATTATGATGTTGTTATAACCACACATTCATTATGACGTTGTTATAACCACACCCGTATCACTGTGATGTTGATATAACCACACCCATATCATTATAATGTTGTAATAACCACACATTCATTATGATGTTGTTATAACCACATCTGCATTATTATCAGCATCATCATCAGTTTCGTCCACTGGACTGCGGTGCCGAGACTCAGACTGAGGGATTATTACAGCTGGAGAGAGGTTGTTGGTTTTTAATGGAGAGAGTCAGTGAGAAGTGCAAAGAGTGAGAGTGACAAATAAATATTATTCAACCATATTACTCTTTTAAGCCACAAGCCTGGACAACATAGCAACCTCACATGCAAACAGCTGACCCAGCATCCACCACACAGACTCCAGAATTCCAACATGTGACTTTAGTACAGGGATCAAAGGGCGGTATGGCGGTGGTGACGGATGGCGTGGTAACGGATGACGGGGTGGAAGGCGGTATGGGCTGGGTCTCCGTTAGATGGGACACATCTGAGAAGAGTTACAGAGACAAGGTGCAGGCATATTGATGCTTAGCATATCTGAACATGGCGTGCTTAAAAGAAAAATAAAGTATATCTACAGAAGCCGGATCCCAGGTATTTTTATCCAGACTTTACAAAAGGACAGCGGCTAGAGGATACACATACAGATGTGGGATGTACATTATTTCAAGGGCAACTCACCTTCCATGGTGAGCAGGAAAATGGCGTCTCCACCCTTGATGAATTCTCGGCTTTTGGCTCTCCCGTGGGTCAGGTATACCGGTGTCCCTGCACCCGGTCCACGAAAATATTTGACCCCGTCCGTTTCTGACACCTCTACGCCCACTTTTAGAGGATCATCCCAGAAGAACAGCTCTGAAGTCTCTAAAGGGACAAAACACACCAGGGTCTATTTTTTATGGGCATCTCTAGAGCTGATACAAATCCAATAATGCCTTTCATATCATACTGGGTTACGTTAAATAGATGGACAATGATCCCAGCTCAGCAATCCCACTTTAAAAAAACTGGTCCTGGACTGACCACTGAGCTTCATAGTGGGGTCGGTGGTGACACTGCGCTGGTTGTTCATACGCTTCATGATGTCCGGGTTCTGGTCCATTAGCACCATAGTGATCTGTTTCCACGGGCAGGGCCACTTCCGCACCTCCGTGTCACCGGTCATTGTCACCAGATGGGCGTAAGCAGAAAGCTCCCCTGGGTAACTCTCTTTGCCACTGGGGTAGAGGCTCATCTGGAAGGTGTAGCCCTCTCTGGACTGGAACGGGGGGCTATAGATGGGTGTGTTGTTGGGAGTGGTGTCCATGAGGTGGCTGAAGTTCTTTACACGCCACACATGCTCAGGGCAGGATGTCTCGGAGAGATTGATGTCATCCAGGGAGAGACCACCGGTGGAGGGGCCGTTGCCCTTGATGCCCTCGAACACCACCCGGAACTTCTTGATGACATTTAGGCTTACGTGGAATACCTCCCACAGACCTTGAGTTGGGGCTGTGAGGAAGGGTAAACCAGTATCATAATGAAATCTGTATTTGGAGATTGTATAGAATAAAGTAACTATAAATTACCCAAAGACACGATATGATTGGTCTATAGAAATAGTAGTGTTGGTTGTGATTTTAATGTCCATAAGCAGATGTTAGATGTTACCTTGAATGGTCTGAATAATTCGCAAAGTCCCATTGGGGTGGGCTTCATCGTATTCTCGCACCTGGATCACCAGTTGATCGTTGGCGCCCCCGCTGTTGTAGAGGAAGAACTGCAGGCACTGGTACTCTCTTTTGGTCTTGGGGTAGAGCAGCCTGCTTTCCAGTCTGGCTGTATCTCCTGGTTTGCCTGAGGCAGTACTGAAGTGCATGAAATATCCCAATCCTGAGGACAATGGACATTAAACTATGTTTTATTTACTTGTTCTTTTTTTAATTATTTATCCAGACAAGTTTAATAATAAATTATTTTGAAGCAATGACCTGAGGGGTGATGTTTCAGGGGGTAATAGCAAATTGGGTTAACTGTCTTGACTCACAGACATAACAGCAGTCTGGCAACAATATCCTAAGATGCCCTAACCATTAGGTCACCATGCCACCTCATTCTGGAAGAGATTCAGCCTACTAACTCAGAGTTTTTTCTGGTCAAGGAATGTAGCAATATTTCATTAACACAAAAATGATCTCAGTTGCTCTTTCGACTGTATGATAAAAATACAGCTGATATTAATCTGCTTTGTCACATGGTAAGGACAGAAAGTTGGTAATGTTGTTTTATTGTTGAGATGGGCCATGGGGCAGAGTGTAGCTTATATTACCCTGGGTGTGGCATACATTAGCTGCCCCGCCCTGCAACAAATGCTAATGTAAATCACTTATTAATACCAAAATATTGACATATTTTGTTTCAATTATATGATTTGACAGATATTCATGTAGGCCCCTCTTATTGTCTACAGTGGGTGCCACATAGCCATTACTCCCACTGACGCTTCATCTCAGGCGGCTCACCGGTGCATTTGCCCATGTTGGAGTAGTCTGTGTTGGGTCCACCAGTGGCTTGGGTAACTCTGGTCCAGTCTGACTGGTCTCCTGGCCCCTGGATCATACCACAGATATTTTCTCTCTCAAAGTCACAGCTTTCCAAGAATGTGGAGGAACGCGCTGGGTCAAAGGACACATACACTCATGATTCACACCTCTTATCAGTCAAACAGATAAAGCCTATACCAGAAATCCTACACAACGAAAAGAACGCAGTCTCTGGATCTTGATTTAGCTCACAGGTCCCAAACTGTCACAAGGTCTTGCTAGAGAATGACCATGTTAGGCAATTATATGAGTCTACGATGAGCTATTTCCTTAGGGAACAGTTGGTATTGCAGCTAAAAGGTTGTTTGGGCAAGCCAGTTGCCAATTTACAATCTTAGAAAGAAACCATTCTACTCTCTAATGTGATCTCAGATGTTGAAAGAAAAACGTATTTGATATAAACATGTGCAATTTACATACATACATGTATATTACCAAATTTACATGAATGAAATAGAACATACACTCATAATCACCAACACAGCTATTGGGACTTACTGCAGTTGTAGAGGCGCCGAAGCTTGAGCAGGTCGTTGTCACTGAACTCCATGCGCTGCCCAATGACATCACCAAAGGCTGCGATCTTCGTGACAATGGTGGGCTCAGTACCATTCCTGAACGCCGTCTTACTGTAGTGCATCATGGAACCGTAGTCGTAGGGAACACCCAGAGAACTGGACATGATGTCATTGTACATGTTGAAGTTGCTTTCCTTGCCTGGAGATGGAGGGCAAGATTAGGGAAGGCATCAGTACAGTAAGAAATATTATCCTGATGAATGTGTGCTGCATGTGAAACAACTAATTTCCAGTGTAAATGGCCTGTTTGATTAGTCTAGTATGAATGTAATATTTTATTTTGAATTGGTAAAATTATACAATGCTTGTAGAACAACATTTTTTTTTTTTTAATGTTTTCAGGAATCCAATCAGAAAGAGATTTCAAAAACACAGAGCAGAATCTACAATAAGATAAAAAAACAAACATGGGCCACACAGACAGAGAAATCTATAGTTTCATGGATTTGTAGGGGAGACCAGGGACAGTTCTAACACATGACGGTTGTAACACCTTTAATTCCTCCAATCAGAAACAAGCTATGGTTTGTGATTACATTTGCTCTGCACATGCTCAGTTAGATTGACTTCTTGCTTTGAACGAAAGAGCCACGTTAGAAATTCCCAGAGAAGGATATTAGCAAGTGTTTTTGAGGTAAAAATGTAACTCTTATATCAGATGTTTTTTTTGGATACTATCCTTAGATCAAATGTCTAGAAATCCATTATTAGAATCACTGTTTTGTAAGCAAAACATTTAAATTACTTACATGTGTCAAGTTGAAAGGCTAGTTCACATGAGCTGAAAACATGGCTGGTGATACTGGGATGGTTGTCATGCCTTGTTACAACCATCCCTGAACTTTCATTTCTGTTTTAAAAACCTACATGAACTAGATTATGTGCTAACTTAATGATAAGTAGTTGCATGCTAACAGAGAATGGAAACACAAAATTGATTAAAGCCAAATATCAGATAGAGGAAGAAAGACAGTGGAGTCACTCTTCCTTTGTCGCAGAGGGCTTCAAATGAAATAAAACAGAGCAAATCAGTCATGGCATTTAGCGATGTGACCGATATCACAAGAAGAGGCAGAGACTAGAGTGCCAGGTATCTAAAGGCCTGCACAGATGGAAGTGCCCTTTACACTTGGCACAACTGCGTATTCCATCAATGTGGACTACCAAAGTGCAAATGTTTTTTTTGAGTTATTGGGAAAATCACAAAAAGTGTAAAAACTGTCCCTGGTCTCCCCTATTAATGAATTAAGTGATTTTGCTAGATGTCTCTAAATTTGAGGTGCATATCCATATATGTTTAAGCA
This sequence comes from Umbra pygmaea, assembly GCA_016801145.1. NCBI lineage: Eukaryota > Metazoa > Chordata > Actinopteri > Esociformes > Umbridae > Umbra > Umbra pygmaea. The sequence goes on along the minus strand of JACXGM010035106.1, from coordinate 999 downwards.
GGGATGGACTGGGACAAAAATTTGGCCCGGGACTTTGGATGGAGCGGCCGGCGGGGGGGGTGGAAAGTGGAGCACACGCACGCGCGCACTGTATCTGTCGCTCCCCACGTTCGTCATTCACTCTGGGTTTCTCCTTATCTAAATATAGAGGTACTTTGTAGTTGGAGATGAGTGGTACCTGGTGGGGTCTTCTGCTGTTGTAGCCCTTCCGCCTTAAGGTTGTGCGTGTTGTGGCTTCACAAATGCTTTGCTGCATACCTCGGTTGTAACAAGTGGTTATTTCAGTCAAAGTTGCCCTTCTATCAGCTTGAAGCAGTCGGCCCATTCTCCTCTGACCTCTAGCATCAACAAGGCATTTTCCCTCACAGGACTGCCAAATACTGGATGTGTTTCCCTTTTCAAAACTTTCTTTGTAAACCCTAGAAATGGTTGTGCGTGAAAATCCCAGTAACTGAGCAGATTGTGAAATACTCAGAACGGCCCGTCTGGCACCAACAACCATGCCACGCTCAAAATTGCTTAAATCACCTTTCTTTCCCATTCTGACATTCAGTTTGGAGTTCAGGAGATTGTCTTGACCAGGACCACACCGCTAAATGCATTGAAGCAACTGCAATGTGATTGGTTGAGTAGATCATTGCATTAAGGAGAAAGTGAAAAGGTGTTCCTAATAATCCTTTAGGTGAGTGTATATTAGTGTAGCAAGTTACTCTAGTCTAAAAAATGTTTTACAATAAAATGTTAGGGGACCCCCCAAGAGTCCAAGTAATTTCAAACCATGGGTAAGTGTAATTTAGTGTCATTGGCCCTCATTTATCAAACGTGCGTAGAAACCAGTGTAGATCTGAGCGCAGAAATCATCTTACGACGAGACTCACGTGTGATTTACAAAACTTTCGTATCACTCCAATTCCAGCGTACGAATGAGCGGCTGTTGATAAATCAGACGGTTGAAAACCATCGTAATTTAAATAACCAGCCCACAAATTTGCATTGATT